>JASDQU010374784.1:0-58637 GCA_032191745.1 Picea mariana | reverse complement strand
ATTTTGAATCATCTGGTACTTGAACATTTAAGTGGGGTAAAAGGAGGTTGCCCCCTCGAAGAGGCTTATTATCTGAAATTATCTCTTTTTCAAGGCGTTGAGTACTTTTCCTGAGGTTTTTCTATGCTATATTGATGTTTGGTTCTTAACAAGGGTGATGAGGGGAATCCAATGGTGTGAGTTCCAAATAAGGGGGTCAGGACCACAGAGAAAAAAAAGGTTGAAAAATGATAGGTATTACTGCGATCGGAATAAAAAGAGGATTCCATTGGGATAGGTCTCAAATAAGGGTGTGGGCAGGCACCAGACTCAATTCTTAACACGAATAAATATGTAGTATTTCACAACTCGAATACATACAGCAAGGTTTAATGGAAATAGATCTTCTCTATTCTTGTTATGTTATGTTTATGTCCCAAGGGTTAGGGTTTTTCAGGGTGCCTATAAGAAAGGGTTTGCTTTGTGTTATATCTCTCTGATATACGTGCGGGGTCGAACAGTAGTACTTGGCCCAATATCTTAGGGCACCAACTAAGGATGATAGAGCGTACCCTTATCTATACTACCTGATTACCCAGGTACTAGAGAGTATCTTCTCGAGTGATGTTCTCATTGGCACTATAGCAGTCAGGCGACCAATCAGTTTATCTATGGAGGGCTTCAGGATATCTAGGTTAGTCTGTATATAGGTGTTGTATGATGCACTAACACTCTAAGGGGTACCAACAAGGGTTACAAGAGTGGCCAAAAATGTGTTCTTAAGTACCACTTGTAGTTCATATGTGTATGCTTCCCAATCACAGATTTATGCATTGAACGATAGATCATTGTAGCTTCAAGACATCAGAATACGTCTCTATCCTAGAAAAAAAAATTACCTAGAGTTTCTGCCAAGGAAAGTGCTCTAATACCACTTGTTAGGTACCAGATCTATTATAAAAATAGAAAACATAAATACTACGGAGAATAACAGCGAAACAACACAATAGATGAAACCACCGCACCAAAATAATATCTTTATTGATAGGAAACAATGTTCACTTGCCTCTTCGAGGGGGCAACCTCTAGCAGAGAAGTGCTCTATTACAATAATTCTCAAGACAACACTTATCATGCCCTCGACTCCTATTTATAGTAAATGTATCTACCACAAGAACAATCTAGAGGAAGATCTTCTAGGAGCAGAAGCTTCTATTAGGTCCTCTTACATTTGCTTATTCTTCCTTATTACTAGGAATTATTAATATTGGTCTTTATTACATGAAAAATATATTATTCTACCTATTTGAGGGGTTAGGGAGGTTATGTCCCTAACATTGTATTGTAGTTTTTTCTCTTCGTCGTTGTTAAGAATTTGTGCCATGTATTTTGGATTCTAACTCCCAATCTGGTTTTGTACTCATGCTACAAGCAATATATTCATTTTTCCTCTAAAATAAAATCAAAACTCTGATAAATTTGTATTCTCATAAGTTTTGAGTGTTAATTTTCTAGGTTTACTCTTTATATGAGTTTTGGTCTTATGGGTTTTAATTCCCATGAGTGTTATATTTGTAGTTTCTTTAATAAAACCTATTTTCAACTATTTTGTTATGATAAGATAATGTCTATTGTGGAATACATACACAAGAATAATTCATGGGATCTATTGAATTAGACATAATTTAATTTGTACCACTTTATAATTCTTTCCTATTTCTGCAATTGTAAGTGTTGGTCCTAAGGTTTGCACATGACTGCTAAAGGGAAAAGCTAGGCCACCTCAAGTTTGTAATGATTGGTTTTTTACAAGTAGGTTTTGTTGGTAAGCTTAAGGACAGGTTTTCAAAGATGGTGCACTAGTAGGACAGACCACACATTATAAAAGTAGGTTCTCCTTTGCTAATGGTATGGATATTAAATGAAAATTGAGGGTATGAAAAGACAAACACAAACAACAATAAAATCAATGCAATGAATCACTTGTTGTGTGAAAACTAAGACCGAAAATAATATCTCAATACTTAGACAAACATCTAGATGCAAATCATTCAATAGGTTGCCAAATAGTGGATCTGTAGTTGAACAATAGTTGTATAACAGATTGCATAATCGGCGAAAGATAAGCTAAAACAATAGTTGAAAGAATAAGGAAATGTAAATTGCACAACAATTAACTGAGCATGTCCAATTCTTTTGTTGCTTCTACTTTCCTTCCAGAACTCCCAACCCTCAAAACATACAAAGACTACATGTTTAACAGAGTTGCATAGGTTCTCGTCCATATGGGATTGAGACCTAACTCTAGATAATTGTTTGTAGAAAAAACTATTAATTTAACTAAAAAATTGCATGGAGTATAGCATGTATACTTCCCACTAGACTTAATCAACAGAGTGGTTCTTATCACACATAGAAGACCACTTATTAATTTAATCTAAAATGATTCTAGAATTGATTAACTAAAACTACTGCTGTCTCTGAGACTGAACTGATGCATGCATTGGATGAACTTTAATTGGAAGAAAAACTAGGAGTGACATAACAGAGTCTTGTATCGAGCCATATCAAGTTGTTTGATACTTCTGGAGGGTAACTGGTTGCATGGGAAGATATCCACTTTATCTGCCTCTTCACTGAATTTCTTGAGTGATCTGTAACTGAGACCGATACATAACTCTTTGTCTATGTCTGAGCTCTCGATCGTTAAGTGCACTTTGTTTTGAATTGCCAGTTTCCATCTATACTTTAGAAAAGATTTCCTAGAAAGGTTGTCATCCCAGTGGTCATGGAAGGAGACGTGGAGTCAAGTTTCCAATATGGGATGATATGAGCGGATGTGATTACATGGAGGTGATAGTTGATATGGAGGGTAGTCAGGGGAACAGGTGGCTAAAGTTGAACAGTAGTGGGAGTGTGAGTGGAGTTGATGCGGTGACCTGATGTCATATAAGCATGTGATTATGGAAGTTGTCGAGGGTGTTTTGGGTCCACACCACTCCAACCCCCTCAATCCCCCACAAGATGCCATGTACCTTTCTAGCAATACCATGGTTTTGATTGCAGGACTGCTCAAGGATGTTAATGTTCGGGCATTTTTTGTCCCCGCAATAAAGTGTGGCCATCGATCTTGTCGCAATCTGTGATCTGGGTGGCCCTTCTACTTTAGAGTCCCTACAAGATTTCTATCTATCTACCATATTAGAACTCCCCTATCTTATTTAGCGATGGTGCCAATTTAGATGCAAATTTTTTATAACTCCCAGAGTAGTATGGGCCCGGAGTGACATGTCAATCTCTCGGTACTTTGGCTGATATTCCTTTCTTACCTATTGCAAAGATCAACGGTTCTTGTTGATTTGAGATCAAAAGTCCACAATTAATTCGGGAGTTCAGGCTTCGAGCCTTTTCAATGCATAGTTATTACAATCCTCTGGAGTGTCATATTTTCAAAGTGAAAGATCTGCCTCCATGTGGCCTCGTTGATGGACGGTCCACAATTACTTTGAGAGTTCGGGCTTCGAGATTCCTTTACTCACTCATCTTCTTCTTGTTTCCTCCTAGAGTATGAGATCACCTGACACATGTCCCTTGCTTGAATATCAATGGCCACAAGTGATTGTGGAGACTCAACTTGCTCTGTCTCTAATTTCTTTCTCAATCCCCACAATGAGAAGATGCTCATTCGTAGCAGGATCGATATGCATTGTTGATATTTTGATCTAGAAAGATCAATGATCCTGAGCAATTGTGGGCTCGCAACTTGCAGAAACTTTAATTTGCTTCCCGATCCCTGTAATGCCTCCCCACCGTCGATCTCTCTCCAATGAAATCTGATGGTCGTAACTCAATCATTGCTTAATATGACGGCTGAAAATTGAACTTGTTTGTTTTATTGTATTTCAAGCCTGACATGGCCTACTATGATTCGTTGTCAACTCTGTAGGAGCTTACTAATATTTCAAAATATTTGTCGAACCTGGCCATCTCCTGTGCACACACAAAGACTTGGTGGACCTACATCTTTCCATTAGTGGAAAATGATGACATGCATTTGAAACCCAAACCAAAACATGTGATCATTTTTCAAGAAAGAAAACAAAATGGTGCAAAGTAAGCAATGACAGACATGGTCATGATGCTGAATGAATAAAAAATGGAGGATAAGCTAAGCAAGAAACCACAAGAGTCATAATTGATGGATGGATAGGGTAAAGGAGGGAAAAGGGCAGGGGTTGTTATAGCAAGATTTGCCTCACCCTATGCAATATTGCATAGAAGGCCTTTTTCCATTTCCCTATGCATACTTTTCATCCCTTTTTTTGTTTCTTGTCATATCATTGGTTTATAGCCTCTGTTCACTCTAGTTCTAAGTTTTTCAGCCTTCTCCCTTGCCTAGCTTTGTTTTTGAAACATATACGCATATTTTTTCTTGACAATCGTGTATATATGTGTTTTGTCCTTCTACAAGCTATGTACATACACTATGTTTCCTTGAACAGTCGCGTACATCAACCTCTTGTACTTGTTTACTGGGTTTGGTGGTTTTTGGGTGGGATTTGATGTTTGTTGAGTCTTCTTGGGTCTCTGTAGTGATTGTTGAGTGTCTATGGGATGACATGAAACCTATCTAGGGTTGAATTTTTGGGTGGAGTCTTTCTCATCACCTTTTCATTTCGATTGTCTTTGTACATTGGGCTAGGTGTTTTGCTCCTTGGTATCCTACTTGAGTTATCTCTTTCTATACACAGTAGATTTGTATATATCATGTTGTTGTTTAGTCCATGCATTTTATTTTTTCTTATGTTGAAAATACAAAAATGTTAGGCATTTTGCATTGCTTGGCATTTTGATATTTTGAGCCTTTTTCATTAGCTTAGTGCATGTAAAGAAAGATTGCATTTTTACTTCAAAATTGCAGAGTTGAAATTGAAAATTTCATTGTTTTAAGAAGCATATCATTCATTGAAAATTGAAGTTAGGACTTTGCATTGTATTCATATTTACTTTACTTGTTGAGTCATAACATCATGAGTTTCACTGCCATACCTTTTTTAGTAAGCATGGCCATTAAAATTAACGCTATAATTTAAAATTGATTAGTCACAATTTTGTTTTCTAGGGTGCACAAACTAGCTTAGGATTTAGTGCCTTGGAATAGGATTTTGTGAGTAAACTTCTCCAAGGAAATTAAATCAACATATGTGTCTGACAAAGGGAGTGGAGAAATCCATTGTATAATCGGTAATATCAGGAGGCTCTGCTTACATTGGAGTTAATCAGGAGGTCATGCGAGGTTGGTTGAAGGGATATCCCCTCGATACCTTCTTAGCGTCAAAGATATTTCTGGGGATCTTTTTAGTGTCCTTACCTATTTGAGAGGCAACACTTTCAAGGTTTCGAGCTTTGCTACCCTTCCCATATGGTGGACCTGACTTACGACTGATTGCATGTGCATCGTTTATACATTGGTTTCTTAGTTGCTTGAATTAGGTGCCACATAGGTTACTTGCAAGGGTTATTCTGCAGGTACCCTAGGTCAAATAAAGGTCGGACAACACACAGCCTTTATGGAGGATTACTTCTCCAGGGGGATCTTACAGACTGGTTGTTAATCCCACGAGGGCCCTTATAACTAATTTTGTTACCTTCGATCTTTAGCAGGGAGTCTCAAGCCCCTCTTGGGCGAGACATACCTTCTTTAGGGAGGGAGGTCCCTTTCAACCACTTTACCCTATTTGTGTGCATATTGGCCATTTGGTTTTGGTGTGCTCTTTCATTACTAGTTGGCCTTAGGATTTATTTTTTGTATTTAGAGTCTTAAGTCATCGTGGAGTTGGAACAGTGTCCCCCTCAATCGTGTCGCTTGTGACACTTACCACCGGATTTTGAGTCTTTTCCTTCTAAAAGGTGTAGAGTTATTAGATGTGGTACACACACCTCCACTATTCATACTTGTGATTCTACAAGCATGAGTACTAAACTAGGTCATCAGAACACTAGGATCCCTTCGACTCCCACACCTACTATAGTTAATGGCACCCCTTCGACTCCTGCAACCACAATGGTTGTAATGCAGGAGGCACCTATCATCATTGCTTCTCGTCATATATTTAATTCTCAACCTATTGCCTCAAACCCATTTGGATCTCTTGTTCACTCACTGGGATATAATGTTCAGTCCATCCCTATGGCCTCTAGTCATTTTTCCTATGGTATGCCAAATTTTACTTCGCAGTTTTCGAGCACCATCCCAGTTGTTGGCCCTAATGCTAGCATTGGACTTCGGGGCACTACACCTCCTTATAGTCCATTTTTGTTTGGTGGTTCTTAGATCCCTCAAACGACTCCTAATGTGGGAGGTATTCCTTCTTTTAACCCTGGGTCTAATCCTCTTGCTTCTGTGTGGAGAAACCAACCTAGTGGACAAGATTCTTCTCAAATTTTGTCCTATACCCTTACCTCCTCAGTGTTTATTCTGACCAACACATTTGGCATGACGAATCCACCTCTATCCTCTTGATTCACACCCGGAGGAGGTCAGTTTCATTCTTTCGAAAACCCCCAACCCGGTTCCACTTCGGCTGGGGGCAATTTTTATAACTCCCATCAAAAAATTCCTACTAGAATGATTCCCAACCAACCTTTTATGAATCATCCTAGAGGAGGTTCTTACAATATTGGACAGGGACATGGTGCTTACCAGAAAAGTGGATGGACTGCAGTTCCTCAAACACAATCTTTCCAAGGAACTTGGGGCTATATGTCGCAACCCCGTCTCCCTTTTCTGGCCATGCTTAACCTGCTAGACTTTTCTAAGTTGATGAATGACAATGTGTCTCATGATCCTACATGGCCCCTCGTCACCACCAAGCTTCCTTCGAACATTCTAAAATTCAAAGGTAAGAATGGCGAGGATCCCAGTGATCATGTCACCACCTTTCACCTATGGTGCTCTTTGAATTCCCTTAATGACAATTCCATTTGTTAATATTATTTTAATGCACCCTCATTGGGGTTGTTGAGAAATGGTATATCGAGATACCTAGGGGGGCATATGAGACCTTTAGTCAGATGGTGCTAATCTTTCTTAACCACTTCCAATTTTCGGTTTGTTACAATGTTGGCCTAGAAATTTTTTCGACTTTACGCCAGGACACAACCACTCATATCTCAGATCATATCCAGGAGTGGTACAGAAGGAAGAGGTTGATTAAGACCTCCATACCCCTGGCCTTTCTTTTAAAAAGGTTCCTTAAGTCTTTGCAGCCTCCTATCTCGAACAATGTTGCTACATCTGGGGTTGCCACTGAGGAAGAAGCGATCTTCAAAGCCCAGCAATTAGATCTTATATACGCTTAGTCTGGGATGTTATACCACATTCTTTCGGACACACTGCGGTTAACCTATGACCCTAGACAAAATCTCGAACCTCATTTCGATGGTATTGTAGGATCCGCCAATGTAAAATTCGCAGACTCAGTGACAAGCCATTTGAAAGAGTTGTCTCTAAAATAGTTTGCAGGAGGGACAGCTTCATCTTTGTCTTCCAATCCCACTCAGTCGGTGGATGTAAATTCCATGCAATCGTTGACCGGCCCAAATGGTAACCAGCAACTAGGTGGAAATAAGAAGAAAGGTCATAATAATAATCGTAAGGGTGGGAAAATAATAATAAACCCAAGGACAATGGTAATGATGAGAAGATGAATAATAATGTTGGAGAGGCAAAGAAAGAAAGGCGTAAGGTGAAATTTCCCTGCAAGCTTTGTACAGATGATCACCTTACTCATTTATGCCCCAAAATTGCAGAAGCTGCAAGGCTATTATCTCTACCACCCATCGTGATGACGAATCCTTTCCCACATAACCAACACATGGACTCGAGCTCCTCAAATGCTGGAAATGCGGCTAGTGGGAGTCAAAACCCATTGTTGCAAGATGGAAACTGTTTGTGTATCAATATGGTTGATGCTAAAGTTCATGCAGACACTCAATCTTGAGATTATAGTTCTTCACAGGCTATTCCTAGTCTAGAATCTCCTCCTCCTCTTCCGGAGACAAATTTATAGATCTAAAAACCAGAGCCACCACCTCATATTCCGAAAGGAGTACTCAAGCACTCTACCCACAATCCAAATGCTAGAACCTCCCAGAACTACTCTATTGTTGAGGACCTGGATCAAACCCCTTGTGATATGTCGGCTCTAGAGGTACTCCAAACATGTCCTTCATAGAGGAATGCCTTGCTATATGCGTTAGGATCTCTAGAACCCAATGGCTCAAAAGTTATCAAGTTTCACATCACATATGTGAAGCCCCGCTTTCCTTACCATGTGGCATTCCAAATCCACATGGGGTACTCAAAGTATACCATCAAATGTGCGGTTGTTGATGAAGGTGTGGCTACATGTGTGATGTCCCTGCTCTGTTGGAAATATCTCAGCTCTCCAACTCTTTCTAAATTGTTGAACATGTTGACTGCTTTTTACGCTCATTCCTTCTACCCTCACGGTATTCTTCCTGCCTTTCCGGTCTAGTTGGGTGGGAAGATGGTAGTGGTGGAGGTTGAGGTAGTTGATGCACCTCTTGATTATAAATTGTTACTAGGACGCAATTGGAACTATCATATGATTGTCGTTGTTTCATTCATCTTCTGTACTCTTTGTTTTCCTCATGATGGGAAGATCATGGTGATCAACCAGTTATCCTTTGCATATACTAGTCCTAATGAATTTGTTGGACCTTCGATCCCCGTGATTGACAATTCTCAGCCGACAACTGAGAATATCAGTTTCAAAATGTATTCTTCCCTTATAGGAAATTTCGACTTCATGGCACTGTTTCACCATGTTTATGCCATGTCCAGTAGGCCCATTTCGATAGAGAGGTCCATCTCTTTCCACACTTCCTATTTTAATGACCCTTGGACCCTACCTTCCTCGACTGTGTCTTGTGAGGGTCAATCACATACTGGAATTATATCACCAACCTCTATTAGTCATGTTGGAGATTGGTCGACAACCTGTGCTAGTCATGTTGAAGACCAACCACCAGCCACTGCAAGTCATGTTGGGGGTACGAATCTAGTCATTTCTAGTCACACTGCACATACATCACCAACCTCTGCTAGTCATGTTGGGGATTCATTACCAACCTCTGTTGGTCATGTTGGGAATTCATCACCAACCTCTACAAGTCATGTTGGAGATTTTCTACTAGCCTCTGCAAGTCATGCTGAGAGCATGTCATTAGCCATTGAAAGTCATGATGGGGGCATTCATACAATTGAGAAGCCTAGGTGTGTCAAACATAAGCCCAATTTCCTTTGTAGGATTTGCAAAGGAGATCACCTTACTCATTTGTGCCCTGCTACTACAATGGTACAGGAAGCGTGGTCCTTTCCTAGGAGCACTTCAAGTTCTGATTCGTCTTTGGCTTCCCAACCTTCTTTGGTTGATACAATAGTCATGCCGATGCAATATTTGGTCGACAACCCTCTTCCTTTAGGGGTTGATGCATCTCTTGACCTTGTTGTCTCAAACCCCGTTCAACTAGCGGTCATGTTGATGCAATATTTGATGGACACCACTCCTATTTTTGGGGCTGATGCATCCCTTGTCACTATTATCACACATCCTATTCAACCAATGGTTGAATAAGTGCTCTTACCAGTGCAATATCTGGTCAATCTGACTCTCCTTTTCGAGGGTGATGCATCCTTCAACCATGTTGTTATCATTCCTGATCCTACACCTTATGAACAAGAGAGAGTTTTACTCTCCCTGAGTACTCTCCCTTAAATTCCTAGGGTGGTTTCCTTTTATTGGAATGATATTGTAGTGCCTCGACTTCCTTCTTCTACACCCTTCCAGATAATTGGTATTCTTCGATATATTGTAGATAAGGTAACCTATGCAAATATTTAATCCTCCTCGACTTGGAAATCTTTGGGTTTTCCCAACCTTGTGTCAGCTATTTGTAAGTTGTTGACCTTTCACAGAAGTCCTTCATAGGAGCCTTCGCCTCCGCCATTATATGCTTCTTAGAACAGTATCCAGGAGTCTGATTTAATCTCTTTTTCGACTCACCTAAAAATAAAAAATATCGTCGAATGAATTTGTCCCTTTCACACTTGTTAATTAGACTTGAAAGGTCATGAGTCTTAGTTAAGATCTTTTCCGACTCATTTTCAAAAAGAGAAAAGATTTCCAAGTGAACTCGTCTCTTTCACACTCGTAAATCGGATTTGAAAGGACATCCATTTGGTACAAGTTTATCCCTTTTTCAAACCAAGTAGACTAAGATTATGAAAATGGACATTTTTTGGCGTTAATTTTTGATTGCATCTCATGCCTTTGATTGCAGTATTGAGCCTATAGCCGGTTCTCGCTTTGTGTTATAAAGCATTTGCCTTAGTAATTTTGCATCCTCAACCAAGCAAAGCCTCATTTATATCCTTCACAATTTGACACCCTATACCCAGGAGGGAACATTCCCTCGAGTGTCCATATCCCGCATGCATCTCCTTGCATTGAGCATAGGTATGTTCCACTGTTGGAACTATTTTTTCTTAATTGCGACACTCATTTCCTCCTCTATATCATACCATTCATTTTTCTATGAAAAAACAAAAAAAAGATGGGCAGGAAGGGAGTATTATCTTATATTGGCAGCAATCGTGTCTCCTTTGAACAGAGCACAAATTTATTGAGTCCATTTGTCATCATAATTTTTTGTTTAGCATGGCCTTAGGAATATGAGCTCATTACAGAGATTTTTCTCTACCGACTGGTTACTCTTCCCGTCCCTATGGATAATTTCATTGATGCCTCTTACATCTCATGGTTTCATCATTGATTCTATGTTGTCGGAGTCTTCAACATGTCTCATGATCTTTTTCAAAGGAAGTCTATCAACCTGTGTCGGCCATTCCTCAGAAATATTGACTTTGGATGTCGGCCATAACCTCAGTTTGTCTCAGAATCACATGATATTGTAGTCCTATAATGCACCCTGGTCCTACTTTCATCATTGGTAGGTAACCTTGAACCCAGCAGACGTCATTTTATTATTGGTTGTTGACTGAGTGGTTTACCTTATGCTCAACGGCGGGACATTTATTCACACATTGGGATTCATGCAGTGTCTTGGATTCCATTATCCTTTTTGGTGGTTTCCTCACCTTTGTCAGTAGTTTTCATCATTGGCATCTATTCAAAGGGTCTTTTTCATGTACCGCTTTCACTTGGCACATGCGAAATATGCATAGGGTCATTGTAGCATGAACATGTTCTTCGTCCGATCTCCTCCAAATCACAAATCTCTTGCTTTGTACCTCATGATGAATGATGAGAGATGCCTTAATTATCTCCTTTAAACGAGTCTCCTTCCATCGAGTTCATCTCATCTATTCTGGAAACGGGACCTAGATTCGTATGAGTACCTTGAGTCTTGCAATGATTATTGGCAAGTTATCTTGCCATCAAAAGTTGGGAATACATCAATGTCTCCTGATCGATGGATTATTCAAGTGTTCGACCCTGACTCCTTTATTCACACTTGTAATAATGTACTCGGTGCCTTAATACCTACTTTCATTATCGGTAGCCTATCTTGTGTTTGTTAATGGTATACCTCAATGACTGTTAATCAAACGATGTCTCATTGTGTTCGACCTCAACTCCTTTATTCACGTGATGTAGAATTGCACCTTTGGCAGATTGTGTAGAAGACTTGAAGAAATCAGTATGTGGTCGCAGCTCTCCTGAGTTGTTGCTTCCTTGTCATTGGACCAGTACCTATATGACTTCAGTGATCATGGGAGATCATATTGTACTCCATTGTATATAGATATCTTCAGTTTGATTTTGATACTAGTTCTACTGGGCCTTGTTCATGACTATAGCAGACTTTGGCATGTAATCGCATTTGTATTTTCCTATTCATGGCCACGGATAGTTGTTTTTATTTTCGTATTCTTCTGTGTAATTCAATTGGCCGCGGATAGTTGTTTGGTATATTTTCACACAGATAGTTGTTGCGAAATGGTATATCGAGCTACCTAGGGGGCATACGAGACCTTTAGTCAGATGGTGCTAGTCTTCCTTAACCACTTCTAATTTTTCGGTTCGTTACGATTTTGGCCTAGAAATTTTGTCAACTTTACACCAGGACACATCCACTCATATCTTAGATCATATCTAGGAGTGGCACAGAAGGAAGAGGTTGATTAAGACCTCCATAACCCCAGCCTTTCTTTTAGAATGGTTCCTTAAGTCTTTGCAGCCTCCTATCTCGAAGGATGTTTCTACATCTAGGGTTACCACTAAGGAAGAAGCGATATTCAAATCCCAGCATTTATATATTATATATGCTCAGTCTGGGATGTTATACCACATTCTTCCGAACACACCACGGTCAACCTATGACCCTAGAAAAAATCTTGGACCTCGTGCTGATGGTATTGTAGGCTCCACCAATGTAAAATTCGCAGACTCGGTGACAAGCCATTTGAAAGAGTTGTCTCTAAACCAGTCTGCATGAGGGCCAGCTTCATATTTGTCTTCCAATCCCACTCAGTCGATGGATGTACATTCCATGCAATCATCGACTGACCCAAATGGTAACCAGCAACCAAGTGGGAATAAGAAGAAAGGTTGTAATAATAATCGTAAGGGTGGGAAAAATAATAATAAACCCAAGGACAATGGTAATAAGGAGAAGATGAATAATAATGATGGAGAGGGAAAGAAAGAAAGGAATAAGGTGAAATTTCTCTGTATGATTTGTACAGATGATCATCTTACTCATTTATGCCCCAAACTTGCGGAAGTTGCGAGGCTATTATCTCCACCGCCCACTGTGCTAATGAATCATTTCCCACATAACCAGCACATGGACTCGAGCTCCTCAAATGTCGAAAATGCGGCCAGTGGGAGTCAAAACCCATCCTTGCAAGACGGCAACTGTTTTTGTATCAATATGGTCAATGCTAAAGTTCATGCAGCCACTCGATATTGAGATTATAGTTCTTCATAGGCTATTCCTAGTCTATAATCGCCTCCTCCTCCTCTAGGGATGAATTTACAGATTGAAAAATGAGAGCCACCGCCTCCTATTTCGAAAGGATTACTCAAGCACTCTACCCACAATCCAAATAATAGAGCTACCCATAACTACTCTATTGTTGAGGACCTTGGTCAAACCCCTTGTGAGATGTCAGCTCTGGAGGTACTCTAGACGTGCCCTTCATAGAGGAATGCCTTGGTATCTACGTTAGGATCTCTAGAACCCAGTGGCCCAAAATTTATCAAGTTTGACATCACATATGTGAAGCCACGTTTTCCTTACCATGTGGCATTCCAAATCCACATGAGGTACTCAAATTATACCATCAAATGTGTGGTTGTTGATGAAGTTGTGGCCACATGTGTGATGTCCCTTCTGTGTTGGAGATCTCTCGGCTCTCCAACTCTTTCTAAATCGTCGAACATGTTGACTTCTTTTGACGGTCATTCCTTCCACCCTCATGGTATTTTTCCTGCCTTTCCAATCCAGTTGGGTGGGAAGATGATAGTGGTGGAGGTTGAAGTAGTTGATGCACCTCTTGATTATAACTTGTTACTAGGACGCAATTGGAACTATCATACTATTGTTGTTGTTTCATTCATCTTCTGTACTCTATGTTTTCCTCGTGATGGGAAGATCGTGACGATCGACCAGTTATCCTTTGCGTATACTAGTCCCAATGCATTTGTTGGACCGTCGATCCCCATGATAAAAAAATTCTCAACTGGAAAATGACAATATTAGTGTCAGAATGTATTCTTCCCTTATGGGCACTTTTGACTTCATGGCATCGATTCACCATGTTTACGCCATGTCGAGTAGGTCCATTTTGATAGAGAGGTCCATCTCTTTCCACGCTTCCTATTTTAACGACACTTAGACCCTACCTTCCTCTACTGCATCTTGTGAGGGTCAGTCACATACTGGAATTATATCACCAACCTCTATTAGTCATGTTGGATATTGGTTGACAACCTCTGCTATTCATGTTAAAGACCAACAACCAGTCGCTGCAAGTCATGTTGGGGGCACGAATCTAATCATTTCTAGTCACACTGCACATACATCACCAACCTATACTAGTCATGTTGATAATTTGTTACCAACCTCTGTTAGTCATGTTGGGCATTCATCACCAACCTTTGCAAGTCATGTTGGAGATTTTCTACTATCCTCTGCAAGTCATGCTGAGAGCATGTCATCATTCACTGCAATTCATGCTTGGGGCATTCATATAATTGAGAAGCCTAGGCATGTCAGACATAAGCCCAAGTTCCTTTGTAGGATTTGCAAAGGAGATCACCTTACTCATTTGTGCCCTGTTGCTACTATGGTATAGGAAATGTGGTCCTTTCCTGAGAGGCCTTCGAGTTCTGATTCGTCTTTGGCTTCCCAACCTTCTTTGGTTGATACAGTTGTCATGCTGATGAAATATTTGGTCGACAACCCTCTTCCTTTAGAGGTTTATGCATCCCTTGATGTCTAACACACCATTCAACAAGAGGTCGTGTCGATGCAATCTTCAACCGACACCACTCCTATTTTTTTGGGTGATGCATCCCTTGTCATTGTTATCACGCATCCTATTCAACCAATGGTTCAAGAAGTGGTCGTACCAGTGAAATCTCTGGTCAATTTGACTCTCCTTTTCAAGGGTGATGCATCCTTCAACCATGTTGTTATCATTCTTGATCCTGCACCTTCTGAACAAGAGAGAGTTTTACTGTCCTCGAGTACTCTCCCTTAAATTCCTAGGGTGGTTTCCTTTGATTGGAATGATCTTGTAGACCCTTAACTTCCCTCTTCTACACCCTTCCAGATAGTTTCCATTCTTTGATATATTGTAGATAAGGTAACCTCTGCAAGTATTTTATCCTCCTCGACTTGGAAATATTTGGGTTTTCCCAAGCTTGTGTCAGCTATTTGTAAGTTTTTGACCTTTCACAAAAGTCCTTCACGGGAGCCTTGGCCTCCCCCATTATATGCTTCTTAGAACATCATCCACAATTCTGATTTAAGCTCTTTTCCGACTCGCCTAAAAATCAAAATATTGTCGAGTGAATTTGTCCCTTTCACACTTGTTAATTAGACTTGAAAGGTCGTGAGTCTTAGTTAAGATATTTTCCAACTCATTTTCAAAAAGAGAAAATATTATCGAGTGAACTTGTCTCTTTCACACTCGTAAATTGGATTTGAAAGGACGTGTATTTGGTACAAGTTTATCCCTTTTTCAAACCAAGTAGACTAAGATTATGAAAAAGGACGTTTTTGGGTGTTAAGTTGTGATTGCATCTCATGCCCTTGATTGCAGTATTGATCCTATAGCCGATTCTCACTTTGCATTATAAACCATTTGCCTCAATAGTTTTGCATCCTCAACCAAGCAGAGCCTCATTTATATCCTTCGTAATTTGACACCCTATACCCAGGAGGGAACATTCCCTCGAGTGTCCATCTCCCACATGCATCTCCTTGCATTGAGCATAGGTATGTTCCACTACTGGAACTATTTTTTCTTACTTTCGACACTTGTTTCCTCCTATGTATCATAGAATTCATTTGTCTATGAAAAAACAAAAAAAAAGATGGGCGGGAAGGGAGTATTATCTTATATTGGCAGCAGTCGTGTCTTCTTTGAACAGAGCACAAATTTATTGAGTCCATTTGTCATCATAATTTTGGGTTTAGCATGGCATTGGGAAGATGATCTCGTTATAGATATTTTTCTCTACCGACTGGTTACTCTTCCAGTCCCTATGGAGAATTTCATCGATGCCTCCTGCATCTCATGGTTTCATCATTGAGTCTATGTTGTCGGAGTCTTCCACATGTCTCATGATCTTGTTCAAAGGAATTCTATAAACTTGTGTCGGCCATCCCTCAGAACTCTTGACTTTGGATGTCAGTCATAACCTCAGTTTGTCTCAAAATCACATGACATTTTAGTCCTATCATGCACCCTGGTCCTACTTTCAGCATTGGTAGGTAACCTTGAACCCAGCAGTCATCATTTTATTATTGGTTGTTGACTTGGTGGTTTCCCTTGTGTTCGACGGTAAGACATTTATTCACACATTGGGATTCATGCAATGTCTTGGATTTCATTGGCCTTATTGGTGGTTTCCTCGCCTTTGTCGGCAATTTTCCTCATTGGTTGTTATTCAAAGGGTCTTTTTCGTGTACCGCTTGCATTTGGCACATGCGAAAGATGCAGAGGGTCATTGTATCATGAACCTATTCTTCATCCGATCTCCTCCAAATCATAAATCTCTTGCTTTGTACCTCGTGTCAAATGATGAGAGATGCCTTAATTCTCTCCTTTCAACGAGTCTCCTTCCATCGAGTTTAGCTCATCTATTTTGGAAACGAGACATAGAGTATTATGAGTACCTTGAGGCTTGCAATCATTAGTTGCAGGTTCTCTTGCCATCGAAAGTTGGGAATACATCAATGTCTCCTGATCGATGGATTCTTCAAGTTTTCGACCCCGACTCCTTTATTCACACTTTTAAGAATGTAATCGGTGCCTTCATACCTACTTTCATTATCAATAGGCTATCTTGTGTTTGTTAATAGTATACCTCAATGACTAGTAATCAAACAATGTCTCATTGTGTTCTACCTCGACTCCTTTATTCACATGATGTAGAATTGCACCTTTGGCGGATTGTGTAGAAGACTTGAAGACATCAATATGTGGTTGCAGCTCTCCTGAGTTGTTGCTTCCTTTTCATTGGACCAGCACCTATATGACTTTAGTGATCATGGGAGATCATATTGTACTCCATTGTATATGGATATCTTCAGATTGATTTTGATACTAGTTCTACTAGGCCTTGTTCATGACTATAACAGCCTTTGGCATGTAACCACATCTTTATTTGCCTATTCATGGCCATGGATAGTTGTTTGTATTTTCCTATTCTGTAGTGTAATTCAATTGGTATCCATGTATGCAAATTCAGTACAGAATATAATGACCAACTAGTTCTTTTAGCTGGTTCCCCATCACTCCACTTATGGGTTGTTTATAATGTATTTTGCCCATCATAGATACTCCTCTAACCTCACACATTAGGGTTAATCTGTTATAGAAATATTTGCCTCACCCTATGCAATATTTCACAAAAGGCCTTTTCCCATTTCCCTATGTAGACTTTTCATCCCTTTTTTCAAACCCCAGAGCTAAAAATACATTTTTTTCCACATGAATGCACCTTGCCTACTATACAGCATGAGTATACACAAGCCGCACCACTACATTCCGCGTACATTGAGATGTTCTCCCAAAAATGAAAAATGGTGTTGGGTTTCCATGTCACGACATGAGATCAATGATCCATGGCCTTCCACATATTGGAAATGTTCTGACTCAACCCTTCAGTTCCATTTGAAGGCTATAAATGGACCAATTATGAGCTATGGAAAAGAGGAGAAAGAATTCAACTTTGAGAGCAAAGTTACTCTGGAGAAATTATTTACTTCATATTGAGTATGCATCCCTTTGTCCTTTAAGTCTGAACATAGTGTTCAGCCCCCAAGCTCTTCCCTTATTGATTAAGAACTTCATTATCTCTCTTCTATGATCTTGCCTTTGGTGGAGGATTGAATTGGTGGAGGCCCAGCTGGAAGGAACTTAGTTTCTCGGTTCTAAACCATGCCGACACGGAAGTTTGAAACATTTTCACTTTTGTTGATCATATATTAATAAAAATACTTTTCCTGTCCAATTGATATCTTGCAAATATTTGAATTATTATTCCATGGGTGTATTTGTTGTGTATGTTAATGGATTATGCTATTGAATGTGCTAACATTATTTTTTATCACCATATGCTTGCTTTGCTTGGTTGTTGAGAACTAGTTGCAGGTATATTGCTTTGGGTCAAGTGCTCAATGGTGGACTTCATTGAACATCTGGACGAGGTAGGAATTTTATCTCGTCTTGCTAGAATATTTTTGTATACAACATACTTGAGAATAGAGTTGATTTATGCAGTAATTTATGTCTTTTGTGGTTTACCCTAGCCATAGAGAGATTTTCCTCGTAACAGGGGTGCAGACCTAGGTTACAACATTGGCTCCAACTGGGGATAGCTCATCCCTGTGAGGTGTTGAGAACTATATATCAATGCCTTAGGATCCAATAATTTGCTCTTACCTTTCATCACTTACCTTTGTTTCTATCTTCCAGCCCTGTGTATCTTCTACTGTCCCTCAACCATGCATCTTATTGAACTGAAAACTGCAACTACTCCCCAGTGCCTTTGTTGGGATATGGAGTTTTTTATTCACACACAACTACCTAATCAAAAGAAAAAACAAAAGGAAAGCATCTATGGTACAAGAGGGACCTTCCCTCATCCTTAAATAAAATAGTGTTTCAGAAAGTGCCCATTTATTGGGCCTCAAAAGATCTCTGCATCATTTAAGTTGTGTAAGATAAGTGTGTTATTGTCCAAAACTTCAACCACCTTACAAGGGCCAAACCAGAGGTTGTCAAATTTATCGTGCTTGGACTTTTCATCCCTTCTAGCATCTTACCTCAAGACCAGGTCACCTTTCTGAAAAATATCCTTCTTGGTTTTCTTGTCAAAGGCTAATTTGATCTTTCTCTGGTATGCTTTTTTCCTCTAATCTAGATCTTCTCTTCTTTGTTGAACTTCTATAATCTCGAATATTCTCCTTTGGATGTCATTGGGATCCTCAATATCTTCTTGTAATAACTTTAGGACTGGTATACCAAGCTAAGTAGGGAAAACAACATCTATGCCATAAACAAACTGAAATGGTGAGGTTCCCAAAGATCGCTTGGTGCTAATTTGGTCAACCCACAAAGCATAATTGAGTTTAGAGTCCCAGGATTTCTTGTTTTCAGTTAACAACTTCTTAATAATCCTGATAAGATTTTTATTTGTTGATTCTGCCAGGCCATTTCCCTAGGGGTAATAGGGTGTGGAATGTGTCAAGGAAATGTTATGACTGCCACAAAATTTAATCATGGCTTTGGAATTGAATTCTTGGGCATTGTCTATTACTAGCTTGATGGGGCAACCAAATCTGGCAAAAATATTAGTTTCCAGGAAATTCATGATTACCTTGGCAGAGGCATTCCTGGTGGGCATAGCCTCAATCCACTTGGTGAAGTAGTCAGTGGTAGTGAGGATCCACTTGTGATGTCCACTGGAGGGTGGATTTATCTCTCCTATGAAGTCTAACCCCCATTTATGAAATGGACCACTGATAGTGATAGGTTTTAGGGGTAGTGATAGTAAATTTTGTTTTCCTGCAAATGTTTGACACTCATTGCAGGCCCTGATAGTAGCAAATACATCAGAGAAAAGGGTAGGCAAGCATTACCATGCCCTTAATATATTGAGAGCTATGGCCTTCCAATGTTGGTTCCCTCCACATACTCCTCTGTGCATTTTTGAAGTGACTTGTTTGGCTTCATTTTCATTAAGGAATTTTAATAGGATGCCAGTAGGATCCCTCTAACACAAGCTCTAGTTTGAAATGCAGAATTTGATATCCTTCAACTTGAGAGACCTGGCCTTTGTCTTCTTCACATCTGGTGGACATTCAAAACGTTGCAAAAAATAAATGATGTTTTTATACCAAGGTGAACAGGAGTAGTTTTCAAATACCTATAAGTTGTCTTGTCCAGGCTATATGATGGGTGTGTCTGATTGGGTGAAGATTTGATGCAATTATAGCATCTCACAATTTGATTCTGACAACAAATTGGCAAGTCCTTGTCCCTTTATTAGATTTGTGGGTTTTATGTGTAGGTCATACTCCAATATTTTGACAATCCACTTCCCTTGTTTTCCCTCACTGTCTGGTTGGACCAGAATCTCTTTGACACTGCTTCTAGGAACAAAGGTTGTTATGCTAGATTGTAACACATAAACCCTGAAGGCCTTGAGTGCTTTGACCAGTTCATAAGCGTGTTTCTCTAATCTATCATACTTCATCTCAGCATCTTGGAGGGCTCTGCTAAAAAAGGCTATGGGTTGTTCATGCCCTTCTTCATTTTTCTGCAATAGCACAGCAGCAATGGTCTCCTCCGAGGCACAGAAGAAGATGAATAAATATTTGTTATAGTCAGGGATGGACAATACAGGGGCTTCAACTAAAGCCTACTTGATACTTTGGAATGTTTATTTTGCCTCTAGTGACCATTTTATCATAACATCTTTCTTCAACATGTTAGTGATAGGCTTCAAAATTTCAACAAAATTTGGCACAAAACATCTGAGGAATTTTATCTTACCAATAAAGGAATGAACAACCTTTTTATTTTTGGGGGATCTCAATCTCTTGAATGGAACAAACCCTATTTGGATCAATTTTTATACCTCATGCTGATATTATGTGGCCCAGGAGATTTCCTTCAGGCATGGAAAAGTGAGACTTCCTAGGATTCAGAGATATTCCATATTTCCTGCATTTCTTGAAAACCTGCTCTAGATGCTGCAAATGTTCGTCATCAAACCTGGATAAATAGTAATTTAATCCAAGTATATAACCATAAATTTGACTTTTTCCCCCACAAAATTTATGTCCATGGCCCTCTAAAAAGTGGCCCCTGTGTTCATCAGCCCAAAGGGCATCTTGTCATACATGAATGTTCCCCATGGGGTGGTGAATGTTGTTTTTACTTTATCCTCTTCACACACTGCTATCTGGTTATAACCAAAGTATCCATCTAACAAAGAAATTGTGTTTGCACCTACCACCCTTTGTAAAATATGATCCATCTTGGGGAGGGGGTAATTGTCCTTCAGAGAACACTTGTTGAGATTTCTGAAATCAACACACAAGCATATCTCCCCATTTTTCTTCCTTACATGTACTAATTTGGCCACCTAGTTTGAGTACCTCAATGGTACAATAATCTTGGCATCCAACATTATTTTCATCTCTTTCTCAATTATGGACATTAACGTGGGATTAAATTGTTGAATCTTCTGTCTGAATGGCTTGGAGCCAGCCTTTAGGGGGGTCTTGTGCTGGATAATGCCAGTGTCAAATGTCTTCAAATCCTCATAGGACCATTCAAAAATATCAAAAAAAATAAATTATGAGACTGACATACTTGTCCTTTTGTTCTACGGCTATTTCTTTGGACAACTTGATGATATTAGGATTCTCAGGGGTCCCAATGTTGCAATTTTTTATCTCTTCTTCTTGATTCTTCATGGCATCTCCTTTGTAAACATCATTAATGTCAAACAACCTTTCTAATGGAACTATTCCTCTTGGAATGTGATTGGTTTTCATCTCAACAATATCATGACCAGCTACTATCTTCAGCAAATCAGATGTTTGTTGATCTTCTAATTCCTCATTTTCACCTTCTTGATTTTTTTGATCAATTGAGATATTGGAGAATTCATCAATAGTGAGTAGAAATCTCTGCAGATCTAGATCATCACTGAATACTTTCCAGTGATTTATGTTGTCTGGTATGGCTGTTCTATGCCTGATCTCCACCTGATATTTAATATTTGGGCCAATGGGAGGCCTGAAAGTGTTGGTGGCTAAGGCCATAGAATTTGCCTTCTGATTCTTCTCTCTGGGAATGAAGGAAATGTTAAATGCTAGAAAGAAATTGTCAATGAAATACCATACCTCGTTTATGTATTTCTTGAGTCTCTGTCGCTTATCTTGATAGATGTTCCTCACTTGATTGATGATCAACTCAGAATCACCAAAAACTACTAGACAGACAATGGCCATGTCTTTGGCATCCCTCAATCCCAACACCAAGGCTTCATATTCAGTTATATTATTAGAAGTTTAAAACTCTAGCTTATAAGAGAGTGTGATTACCTCTTATGAAGGTGAAATGAGGAGCATACATGCACTAGATCCTTCCTTTGATGAATATCCATCGAAATAGATCTTCCATACTTTTTTTGTTGACCTGTCAGTGGTTGGTATCTATGTTGGCTAGTTTATATTTTAGTTTCATCGTCATTTAAATGAAAAACAGATGATCTGATCTCATCCTCAACAACATAAATTGGGTGATTTCTTGGGTTATGATGGTCACTGACAATGTAGCACAACCTCACCTCTTTGTATAGCCTCTTATATTCTCTTCCAAACACAGGGATGGTGGCATAAGTGAGGTCCATTTGCAATTATCCTCCAACCTTATTATCCCAAGTTCTGGATAAGAGCATACCAATCTTTGGGGGAATGTCATCCACCACAATGTCCATCACTACACTCTTCATGGGTAATTGTGACAAATAAACCACCATATCATTTATCATTCCCAGACATTTTACTTTCTTAGAATCAAAGTACAAGTCTTGGTAAGGTTTGGTGATCTCCAGACCTGGTTATTCCATAACAACTTTGGGCATAACATTGTGTGAGGCTGTTGAATCCA
Source organism: Picea mariana (assembly GCA_032191745.1). Taxonomy (NCBI): domain Eukaryota; kingdom Viridiplantae; phylum Streptophyta; class Pinopsida; order Pinales; family Pinaceae; genus Picea; species Picea mariana. The sequence goes on along the minus strand of JASDQU010374784.1, from coordinate 36,181 downwards.
TAAGATAGTTATGCAAGATATTGTCATGAGCATTTAAAGATATGCATAATGGTGGAGAAGCATCAGATCCATCCTCAATGTGTGGACCCACTGTAATGGTTGGGTTTTCATCCTACAAATTGATTACATCAAAAGATACACTAGAAGCATTTGGTTGCAGAACTTTCATGATAGATTTTTTGAAAGGTTCATTCTTCATCAACTCTTCCAAAGGCACAGGGACCTTGATCTTGCTCAATTCATGTTCTAGGCTGAAAGAGGTTGGTGGCATATCAACTTCCTTTATTTCAGGGACTACAGGTTTAGGTGGGGGTAGTGGATGAGCTTTAAATGGCATACCTTTACTTGGATTTGGCTTGGGAGGGACTTCAGCCTGTTTGTTTTGATTAGAGGTAGTGGATTTGGGAGCCCCTTCTCTTTTCCTCAAATCATATTTCTTTTAGGGTTGGCCTTGAATAACTCCCTCTTCCCCTATCTAATTTTCAAACTAATTTGACAGTTGTGCTACCTCATATTCTTGATGTGTTAAATGACTGGTATGATAATATGTTTCATTGAAAATCACAACAGTATCATCCACAAGATTTTTGGGTATGTGTTATATTCTTTGCATGTGTGTGGGGGAGCGCATTAGATTCAACAACTGTGTCTGACTATCCCTTTAGTAGTTTTAACGGATTTTGCTATTTTTAGTGGTTTTCTAAATTAATCCTCGATTAATGGATTAAGGTTTTGGTATCTAAGAAATACTTAAAAACATTGTATATATATTGTATGGTGAATGGTGAAATTAATACAATGAAGTGCTGAAAGGTTTTCTCCTGGTTAAGGGTTTTCGGTATAAATCTATGTGTACTATGTGTATGAGCAATTGATTAATTTATTTTTTCTTAAGAATCTATATGAATTTCTTTACTTCACAGGTTTAAAAACTACATGTGGTATCAGAGCTCATTTTTGGCTTCAGAGGGACACCTTTGTTGTTGAGGGTTTGGCTCGGTATTGATCGATCAAGTTTATCTTGGGTCTATGATAAATCTAGGTTTAGTGGGAGATTTTTCAGTGGTTATTCGAGTGTAGAAAGAGGAATGGTGAGCTCTTCTATAATCGATATAGAGAAGTTCAACGGTAAAAAAATTGAACTATGGAAGCTCAAGATGGAGGACCTTCTTGTAGACAAAGAACAATGGATCATTGTGGATCCTGGTACACATCCTACTAGTATGCAGCCTACTGGTACGCAGCCTACTGGCACACAAACGACTGGTACACAACCTACTAGTACAAAAACTACTATTACACCACCTACTGGTATGTTGAAGGAAGATTTGGAGAAGTTGGACATAAGAGCAAGGAGTACTATTCGAATCTTCCTGAAAGATTCGGTGTTGTTGAATGTCTTAGGAGAATGTATAGCCAAGGAACTATGGGATAAGTTAGAGAATTTTTATCAATCAAAGTCCCTGGTAAACAAGTTGTTTCTTTGAAATAAGTTGTACCATCTTATGATGGAAGATAGAGATTTTGTGACAGAACATCTAAATGCCTTTAATACTCTGGTATGTCAACTTGTCTCTGTGAATATTACGATTGCAGAAGAAGATAAGTGTATTACTTTGTTATTTTCTTTGCCAGACTCTTGGGATAATATGGTTGTAGAAATTGGCAGTACCACTCAATCTACATTGAAGTATGAGGATGTATTTTCATCTTTGTTATCTGAAGAGATGAGGTGGAAAAGCATGGATGGTCATAGCATAGAAGCTTTATTTGTAAGTGGTCGTACTCAAGACAGGAATCCTGGTAAGTCTTCGGGGGGGGAGATCTAAATCTATAGGTAGATCTAAGTCTCCAGGAAAATATTTGAGGAAATGTTGGAAGTATGGTAAAAAATGGCATTATAAGAAATATTGCAAGTCTAAGAAGGTTGATAAACCAAAGGGATCTGATAGTATCGCTTCCACAGAGGAAAAAACCTCCATTGAAGAAGGAAGTGATGTTTACCTAGCATCTACAAGTACACATGCAGACCTTGATGTATGGTTGATCGACTCAAGTGCATCATACCATATGACTCCTCACAAGGAGTGGTTCTGTGAATATGAAAAATACAATGGTGGTGATGTATTCCTAGGAGATGACTCGACAACCAAAATCATGGGACGTGGAAGGGTTAAGTTGTTGCTAAAATATGGAAGGATTAGAACTCTCCCTCAGATTCTACACATTCCAAAACTAGCCAGGAGCCTAATATCTGTAAGCAATTTGGATGATGCAGGAGTGGATACTGTATTAGGAAGGGCACTTGAAAGATGGTACGAGGAGAAATGGTGTTGATGAGGGGAGTTCAGTGTGGAACTATGTACAGTTTGTTGGGAAGCACTTATACTAATGGGTGTAATAGTTATGTTGTCCCTGTGCAGAGAAATAAAGAAGACAAGACCAATATTGTCTCTGGAAATAAGGCCATGATGTGGCATCAAAGACTAGGACATATTGGAGAAAAGGGCCTTTGAACACTACACGGTAAAGGTATGGTTGAAGGTATGTCTAATTGCACTTTGGATTTTGATTTCTGTGAACATTGCATATATGGTAAACAAAATTGAGTAAGATTCCCATCTGGTACTACAACAGCAAAGGGGATCTAATTAGAGTTGATACACAGTGATGTGTTTGGACCTGTGCCTGTTCCATCACTAGGTAAGTTTGTGTATTATGTTTCATTCATAGATGATTTCTCAAGGAACACATGGATTTATTTTCTTAGAAATAAATATGAGGTATTTGACAAATTTAAAGAGTTTAAGGCTCTGGTAGAAAATCAGACAGAAAAGAAAATAAAGGTATTGAGAATAGATAATGGTGGGGGATTCTGTGGAAATGAATTCGAAGAATTTTGTAAGAAGTGTGGTATAGCAAGGTAGAAGACTACTACATACACACCTCAGCAGAATGGAATTGCAAAAAAAATGAATAGAACATTGATGGAAAAAGCAAGGAGCATGCTCAGTGGTGTCGAGTTAGGAAAGGAATTATGGGCAGAGGCAGTGGGTACAACATGTTACCTGGTCAATCGATCACCCTCATCAGTGTTGGATGATAAAACTCCACACGAGGTATGGACTGGTAAGACACACTCTCTTGAACATTTCAGAGTGTTTGGTTTTGATGCTTATGTACATGTTCCAAAGGAAAATAGAAGTAAGTTGGATAATAAAGTTGAAAAGTGTATCTTTATGGGTTATAAAGATGGTGTGAAAGTTTATAAGCTTTGGAACCCAAAAACTAAGAAGATTGTTTACAGTCAGGATGTTGTTTTTAGAGAGGTAAAAGATGTGTCCAAACAGGAATTCCTACCAACTCAAGATGAACCTGAGAAAATAGAGCTTAAGTTGGATGATGAAAAATCTTAATCATCTGAAGAAGATGAAGTAGAAGAAGAAGAATAACCTCATACCCCATTATTGAGGACATCAGTGAGAGAAAGAAGGCAACCAGAAAGGTATAGTCCACCTGATTTTTGTTCCAATTTTTCTTTATCTATTACTGATGATGATCCCAGAACTGTCAGGGAAGAAGTGAATTCAGAGGATAGTAAACTCTAGAAGAAGGCCATGGTTGAAGAAATGGATTCCTTGGATAAGAATGAGGAATGGGATATAGTTGATTTACCATCTGGAAGAAAAATTGTTGGTAGAAAATGGTTGTTTAAGAAGAATTTTAATGCAGAAGGAAAAGTGGAGAAATACGAAGCTCGGTTAGTAGAAAAAGGTTCTTCCCAGGTAGAGGAAATTGACTTTGGTGATATTTTTTCTCCTGTTGCTAAGTTAACTTCTATTAGATTTAATTTATCTATTGTTGTTGCTTTTGATCTTGAAGTGGAACAGATGAATGTGAAGAAAACATTCCTACATGGGGATCTAGAAGAAGAAATCTACATGAAGCAGCCAGAAGGATTTGTAGTGAAGGGAAAGAAAGAGTTGGTCTGTAACCTAAAGAAGTAACTATATGGTCTAAAGAAATCACCTAGGATGTGGTACCAAAAGTTTGACACATACATTCTTGGATTGGGATTTGTGAGAAGATGGGTTGATCACTATGTATATCCCAAGCAGGTTGGTAATCACTTCATTTATGTAGTGTTGTATGTTGATGACATGTTGCTAGTAGGAAATAACATGGATGTTATCAAGGGGGTGAAATCACAGCTATCCTCCAAATTTGACATGAAGGATCTCGATGATGCTAACTTCATTCTGGGAATGGAGATTAAAAGAGATCATGCAAATAGGAAACTATGGTTGAATCAGAGAAAATATGTTGAGACGATATTGCAAAGGTTTAATATGCATGGAAGTAAATCGGTCAAGGTTCCTATTCCTATAGGTGTAAAGTTATCTGCAGATCAGTGTCCCAAGACACAGGAAGAAGAAGAGGACATGTCCCATGTTCTGTATCTCAGTGTAGTTGGTAGTTTAATGTATGTAATGGTCTATACTAGACTGGACATTGCACATGCAATGGGAGTTTTGAGTAGGTATATGTCAAAACTAGAGAAGGAGCATTGGACATCAGTAAAGAGGGTCTTCAGGTATCTTTGTGGCACTACCAGTTATGGATTTTGCTACCAAGGAAGACCAGGATTGGATAGAGTGGTGGACATACAAGGCTTTGTTGATGTAGACTGGGCTGGAGATCTGGATCGCAGAAGATCTAAAAGTGGGTATGTGTTTAACCTATTTGGAGGAGAAATCAGTTGGATGAGGAAAAGGCAGGCTGTAGTGGCACTCTCAACTATAGAAGTTGAATACATGGCAGCCACTTATGCAAGCAAGGAAGCAGTATGGTTATAGAGATTGTGTTCAGGTATTGGGTTGGTACAACAAGAAGTAAGATTATATTGTGACAGTCAAAGTCCAATATTCCTGGAAAAGAACCCAACTTATCATTCAAAGACAAAGAATATTGATGTTCAGTATCACTTTGTGAGAGACATGGTTGAAGAAAAGAAGGTGTTGCTAGAAAAGGTTGAGACTTTGAAGAATGTTGCAGATTCATTGACAAAGTCTGTGACCATAGAAAAGTTCTCTTGGTGTAGAGTAACAATGGGAATTGTTGCCCTCAATTGTTGACTATATAATCCTGTGGACCCATGGATGCAAAGAAAACAACAAGTGGGATAATGTTGGGTATGTGTTATATTCTTTGCATGTGTGTGTGTGTGGGCGTGTCAGATTCGACAACTGCGTCTGACGATCCCTCTAGTAGTTTTAGCGGATTTTGCTATTTTTAGTGGTTTTCTAAATTAATCCTGGATTAAGGGATTAGGGTTTTGGTATCTACGAAATACCTAAAAACATTGTATAGATATTGTATGGTGAATGGTTAAATTAATACAATGAAGCGCTGAAAGGTTTTCTCCCGGTTAAGGGTTTTCGGCATAAATATCTGTGTACTATGTGTATGATCCATTGATTAATTTATCTTTTTCTTAAGAATATATATGCATTGCTTTAATTCATAGGTTTAAAACTTACAAGGATCACTGTCTGCATCCACCCTTCAATCTAATTGTTTTGGAAAGGAGGAACTACCCTTTGATCATCATCATTTCTCCTTTCTCTATGCATATTTGAGGAGCATCATTAGGCCTTCTAAATTGGTTTGGATTTCTATTTCCAACCCCTTGAAAAGATCTGTTTGGTTGTTTAGATTCCCACTTAAGCTTAGATATTTCAGATGTCAGATCCTTCAAAGTTTTGGTCATTTCATCAAGTTTGGGACCAAATTTGGTTGGGTTAGAGGAAGAAGGGGAATCCTCTATCTGTTTCTTCTTATCTTTATCAGATCTGGTCTTTAATCTGCTTGATGCCAAGATATTAGATTCGAACTCAATGGTTGCTTCCTGCATGGACAACAGTGTGGTGGATATTCTCTCTCTCGGCAGGAGGGAGAAATATGCATCAAATGCATTAGCATAAATTATCTTGGCAGAGACTTCAATTGGTTTGATCTCATCTAGGATTCTACCATACATCTTATTGAATCTCTTAGTGAAATCTGAAATATATTCACCATTCTTTCTCTTTAGGGCCCCAAACTCAGTGATGTAGTAGAGATAATCTCTCCTATCTCCCCATTTTTTTATGAAAGTTTCATCCAGCGCCTCAATATATGCAATGGAGGCAGGAGGAAGACCCCTGAACCATTTTCTAACTTCCCCATCCAGACTCTGTACAAACAACCACATCCACACATCTACATAATCAATGTTAAAGTTGTCTGCAAAGCTATAGAAGGCTACCAGATGTTCCTCAACAGTGACTTCACCTTCCCCATTATATCTTGGTACATATCTTATGTAATATGTGGTTGGGAGTGCATGTAATCCTATAGGAAACACTAGGGGTGCATATCTAGTAGCAATTATGGCATCCATCTTGTTAACATCCATGGCTTGAATAGTAAAAATATGAATATTTATGGGAGATATAGGGGCAGATGTAGGACTGGATGATGAGGTAGAATCAAGAGTTGGATATGTCTGAGCTTCTTTGGAATTATAATTCTCAGGGATAGAAAATTCAAACTTCTTGTGATTGTGATTAAATGTAGACTCTTTGTGTGCAGCTTTACCCTTGAGGGGGAAAGGTATATCTCTGAGCTAGGGTGGATTTTCTTAGATGCCTTTTCTGGATCAAAGGCTGTTGCATTATTCGCAGGGTCAAAATGAGCCTTCCTGGCTTTGCTATTTTCAAATTTGGATCTGTTGAATCCTTTTCTGGGCGCCAGTGTTTCTTTCTTAAATTTTACTCAGTGAAGTCAATAGGTGAAAGATGGCAGTCTGCCTGTGTCTGATCTTTTTTCACCATCAAAGGTCAGAGATAATCAATGTCACTCTCTGAGGGAAAGATATTTCATTACTCCATTCCCTGGCAAAGGCTCCAGAAAATGTTAGTCCTAAGATATGCACATGACTGCTAAAGGGAAAATCTTGGCCACCTCAAGTTTGTAATGATTGGTTTTTTACAAGTAGGTTTTGTTGGTAAGCCTAAGGACATGTTTTCAAAGATGGTGCACTGGTAGGACAGGACACACAGTATAAAAGTAGGTTCTCCTTTGCTAATGGTATGGGTATTAAATGACAATTGAGGGTATGAAAATACAAACACAGACAACAACACAAGCAATGCAATGAATCACTTGCTGTGTGAAAACTAAGACCGAAAATAATATCTCAAGACTTAGACAAACATCTAGAGGAAAATCATTCAACAGGTTGAAAAATAGTGGATCTATAGCTAAACAATATTTGTATAACAGGTTGCATAATGTTGTCCCTTGGTTATGGAAGAAAGCGAAGATTAAGGGAGAAAAGAACTGTGTGGAAGACATGGTGAGCAAAAGAGCAGAAAATATGGAGCAAAGTAAGAGAAAGAAAGTCATTGGACTAGGATATTGAGGATGACAGATCAGAAAGGAAGAGGGATCGTGGACAACTTGGCAAGATAAAGAATATGTCAACAGGTGATTTGGAGCACCATGCGTGAAGGAAGGAAAGGCAAGTTGGTGAAGCCCTGAAAACGCAGGTCAAGATGACCTAGGGCTTTAGCATTTAGGGTTTTGGACACCTAGGTTTCAGCCTAATTTTTTTGGTGAGATATTGTAATGTATAAATAAAGGTCAAGAGGACCTGGGATGGACTAGAGATTAAAAGAGATATAAGAGATTATGCGATGAGAAGATATTGTTAATGAGAGAGAACTATTGTATTGTGAGAGTAGTTTGTATTGTAAGATCTTCAGCTGGGTGTGAAGATCAACCCTGCAGTCGGGTGTGCATGGAGGGGAGAGAAAGAGAGAGAAGAAGAGAAGATCCGCTAGCTAAGAGCTCAGATAAAAATTGTATGCTTCCATCTTAATATACCATAAAGCATAGTTTTGTGGATGTATCCCTAGGGAGAGGGTGAACCACATATATCTTGTGTTATGTGTGATTTATGTTGTGTTATTCGTCATTTGATATGTTGCTATTGTGATATTGTGTTAGATCTGAAATATAACTTGCACAGTAGGTTTAAGGAAGATAAACAATAACTAGGTCGTTGTGTGTTGTTGTTGTGAATCCACTCTGCATATCCTATGGTTGTAGACACCTGTTTCCTTCAACCCCCTATAGCTACTTTGGGTGAAACTACACCTACCTCACAGGTGTTTTCGAAAGAGACAGTAGTTAGGGCTTGTTGGTGAACTGTTAGAGTTGAACCTTGGGTCTTCCCCTGTGCTAACAAATGGTTTCGTTGTCGGGATAGGAATCTTCTTGAGGAAATGTCAAGGTGGTTCCCATCGAAGACAGAGATTCATAAGTGGATAGAAGATCAAGAAAAGGACTTTGCTGAAGCCCAGAAAAAGAACACTAGTCTTGGTATAGAGGATTGGTTGGGAAGATATATCTTTATTGATATACACAAGATTTTCTTTGGAGGAATCCATCGGGAGCTATATGAGTGGCTATCTAGGTTAGTCGATACCGAGTTTGAAGTCAGACTCAAACCACCTATGGTTTGGACATCGGCGTTGATCGAGAAGGTCAAGAGAGTTGATAACATCGTGTCAAGAGAAGTAGATCACTGGTTTGATAGTACCATCGGAGGGTGTATCACTGAGTTTGTTGTTGACATAGTGGAATCGTATAGCCAAGTAGAGAGATATTTCTTTAAGGGACCTAGAGAAAAATTTTTACATTTTTTGAAGTTGAAGATCAAGATGCCATTGCATGACAAGAAAATCTTGAAGATATAGTAATCGGTCAAATCGAAAGAGCTAATGTTCAAAAATTCAGACAGCGACAGCAACACAGAGGCTGGACATATGCGTAGTGGGAGAGTGTTCGGAGAAGTTCAACTCATGAACCTGTTTAAGCATAAATATGGAGATGAAGGGTTCTACAGTGGAGAAGAGGTAGATCTGACAGACAAAGAGCATTCAGAATCCGCTAGGATAGAGGAACCTCACCGAGAAGAGCCAGAAACTTCATGAACTACACTGATTATTGAATTAAGTACTATTATTCCTCCTATTGCTTTGGTAGCGTTAAGTAACTAGAGTAACATAAGTCATTAGAACGCTCAGAGCACTGTCACTAGCAGTCCACCACATACTCAGTTAGGATACCTAGGAATATCTATGGAAGATGAGATGAGGTTATCTACCTTTAGAGGAGATGGATCTAAAGATCCTAATCAGCACTAGTTTCTATGTGAATCTGTGTGGATTATTAAGAATATCACTGACGAAGCTGTCAAACGAGATCAATTCAGCACTACCCTAAGATATCGTGCACTAAGATGGTACATGAAATTTGTCCAAGGAGAAACACCTAAACCGCTAAATGCCATTAAGACTGTGCTAATTTCTGAATTCAAGAAACCTAAGTCAGAGTCACAGTGCATTACAAAACTAAAAGAAATCAAGCAGAGAATAGTTGAACCTGTGTGGGAGCTTGATCAGAGATTTAAGACCTTGACAGGCCATTTGAGTTTTAAGATCCCAGATAAGCAGAACAAGGAATGGTTCATTGTTTCCCTCTTGCCACACATCAGAGTTCCTCTGATGCAACAAAATATTACTTCGTAGGCTAAGGCACTGGAGATTGCCATGAAATTAGAATCAGCCCCGATGGGAGAATCCAACTTAGGTATGAGTCAAATATTGAGTCAGCCAATCATCTTATCATTGTAGGTCGAAGATATGAAGAAATCCAAGGGAAAAGATAAAAGAGAATACATCTAGTGTATCAGATGCAAATCAGAAGGCCATGACAAGGAGAACTATCCCCTATTTCATGAATATTTGGCCTCTGAAGCTCCGATCCCTTTCAAGAAGGTTACCCTACCCTAGCGTGAGGTATGTAGAAATTGACATCGCCCTGGTGAATGCTACTATCTACAAATATATGTCCAGAAACCCACAAATCTGTATTGCATGTTCTGTAATTCAGTAGGACACAATGACAAGGATTGTAGGGCTTATGATCTCATGCCTAAAATGTCGAGGGATATATACAAAATTCAAGGCAAAGTACATCAAGAAGGAAGAATTGTGTAGTATAATTCCCCTGGGAGAGGAAACTTCAACCCTCGTGGTGGATTCTAAGGAAGAGGAAGAGAATGAGGTATGGGTCGAGGTCGAGGTCGAGGACAGATCATCTATTATAACTGCACATAGTTAGGACACTTGGAAAGGGACTGTCAGAACCCTTGTACAACTTGAAACTACTGCAACTCATTCGAGCATGTTATCGAGAAATGTCCAGCATTGCTGGCTAAGCTTCAGGAGAAATGAGGAAACCAGCAAATACAACTAATCAAAGAAGAACCTTGCGGATATCCCAAAGTCAGTGTTATCACTAGAGGAAGTGTTGTTACAGGAGAAGACAGAGTGATCCAAGGAAATACTACAGAAGAATCAGGAGTCGGGAAAGATACGGAGAAGACACAAGAGTTTTATCCAAGGAAAGAGAAGCAGATATTTGAGGAAGAAAGAAACAAATTCAGAAGAGATCAGGCTTCTTCATCAAAGGTTCAACTAGAAGTAAGAGAAAGTGGAATGCCTCTAGAATTTGATCAGTCTGCTTCGCCCGGAGATGGAAAAGAGGTGAGTAAACTTGTCAGTTTCTTGTATACATTTATTGAGTTGATTGAAGATGAAAAATCCATACAAGAACTACAAAATTTTCTCAAACAATATGAGATAGGAAGGGTAGATCCTTTGCTAAATAAATAAGTACATCAACTATCCAAGAAGAGAAGAACAAATAAAGAACTACACTTTAATTCTCAGATTGGAGAGTACGATATAGACTATGTGGTCCTCGACTTAGGGTTGGAGTTCAATGTCATGACGAAGTAGACCTGGGCATTGATGGGAAAACCTAAGATGATCTATTCCCCTATTAGGCTTAGGATGGCTAATCAGCAAGTTGTAAGCCCCTTTGGAAGACTGGATCATGTCCCTGTGAACATCGACGGAGTAAGGATGTTTGCAAACTTCGAGGTGATTGAGATAGTTGATGATAATTGTCCTTACCCTGCGCTGTTAGGAATTGATTGGGATTTCAATAATTCCACTGTGGTTGATTTAAATAAAATAAGAATGAAGTTTGAAGGAGATGGCCTTAGGTTCATTGCACCTTTGGATCCTGAAGAAGGTCATAGATACTCAGAACCCATCAGAGAAGAAGACCACGCATATGAACTAGAAAACATATACAAATTAACAGCTAGACAGTAGGACTACATTAATCCTATAGTAGATGGTAATTTGAGTTGGTGAAGTGACAGCACATGCTCATCAGATTCAGAAGAAGCACTAGATAACTGGCAGAAAAAATGTATGAAGTATCTACAAGGAAATGTGCTAGATTAACCAAAGAAGTCGTTGGATCGGCACAACAGTAAGTAACTTGCCCACCTTTGATGATCTAAATCACTTAGAATCATTATTAGTGAACTTTGAAGAAATTGTACCAACACAACAAAGATTGTTGGAAATGGATGAGGCCTTGAAATCAACTCCAACGAGATGGTGGGGGACACACAAAAAAAATATTACAAACTGGGTACAACATCGCACTTTGATGACAGCGCAATTTTTAGAGCAAGTAGAAGGTTGCGAAGTTAGGTACACAGGTCGAAGTTGTCTGAAGGACCATGTGCGAAGTTGCAAGGAATTATGGAGAAGCATTCCTCAAGAACAGTGGGTGCACAAATTCATTAACACACTAGACACAACTCCCATCAACTGGTATCTTCAAGCAGAACTGCGTCTCATCACTATAGATTGGGAAGGTATGACCCAGAACTTTGTAACTACCTTTTTTTTTTAAAGCCAATATCCTACAGTAGATCAAGCATTACAGGTTGTAAGATAAAAAGTGTTCAAGGAAGCACCTAGCCTCCATTTGGAGCAAGAACAGGATGAATGGATTGCGCCTCTTCAGAAGTTGCAAGGTTGTTACAATATCAATGTTGTTGAAGATGATGATCCTAGGAATGTGAACATCACAGAAACACAAGGCCAAAGAGATGTAGAAGGACTAGGATTCGAACTACCTTTTGTTGGACAGCCAATTAAAATCAAAAAAATCAACATCGGAACAGAAAAGACACCAAAATTTGCAAATGTTGGAGATTATTGGGATGTTTCCACCATTGACAAGATCAAAGGGTTACTACATGAGTATCAGGACTTGTTTCCAACCACGTTCACTGATATGAAGGGAATTAAAGGGCCCATGGCAGAGATGAGGATCCCTTTGAAACCAGATGCAAGGCCAGTCAAATAGAGATCCTACAGATTGAACCCTAAATATAAGGAGAAAGTGAAGATTCAGCTTGATAGAATGCTAGAAGCAGGAATCATAGAACCTGTTGAAGATTCATAGTCGATTATCCCTATGGTGGTAAAAGATAAGAAGACGGGAGAAATTAGGATCTGCGTAGATCTTAGGAAGATGAATGATGCCTATTTGCATGACCCATTCCCTACGACATTCACTAACGAAGTGTTATACAATGTAGGAGGACAGGAGGTATATTCTTTTACAGATGGATTTTTAGGATACCATCAGATCTGAATTTCCAAGGAAGATCGCCATAAGACCACATTTGCAATAGAATGGGCATCCTACTAGTATACAGTGATTCCATTTGGATTGAATAATGCACCAGCCATATTTTCCACGGTGGTGGTCAAAGCGTTTAAGGAGTTTTTACATAAATTCCTGGAAGCATATTTTGATGATTGAACTGTTTTCAGCATTTTGCAAAATCATATTGAATGTTTAAGACTAATGTTGGATAAGTGCAGGTAGTGTCATATTTCCTTGAACCTAAAGAAGTGCATATTCTTTTTACCCTTTGGAGTGTTGTTGGGACATATTGTGTGTAAGCAGGGATTGTTCATAGATCCATCCAAGATTTCCATTATAATCGATCTACCCCCTCCTACTTCAGTCAAATAGTTGCGTACTGCGCTGGGACATATTGGATACTACAAGAAGTTCATTAAGGGCTATGCACAGATCACAACACCCATGGAGAAGATTTTAAAGAAATATTTTCAGTTTCATTGGAAAGAATAATGCCAGCAGAGCTTCGACACACTGAAACAGAAAATGGTTACCGCGCCCATTCTGGTTTTCCCAGATTGGAGTAATGAATTTTATGTGCATGTCGATGCATCATCTATCGCATTAGGAGTAGTGTTAGCACAAGCAGGAGTTGAAGACATTGACCACCCATTAGCCTTTCTAGAAGGAAGCTATCAACAGCTGAGATTAATTACACCACCACTAAGCAAGAACGATTAGCCATGGTGTATGCGCTGCAGAAGTTCTACCACTACTTGTTGGGAGGACATTTTAAGATGTTCACTGATCATTCTACACTTAAATACCTAGTCAACAAGCCATTGTTGGGGGGAAGAATATGAAAATGGCTTCTGCTATTTCAGGAATATGATTTCGAGATCATGGTTAAGCCAGGAAGAATGAACAAATTTCTTGACCACTTGTCGAGGTTGGAACATGGAGAAGAGCCTACTAGTTTGGAGGATACATTTCCAAATGCACAGTTGTTGGCCATCAGGAATGTTGATGATCACTTCACAGATATAGTGCAGTTCCTGTCAACAAGAATGGCACCTAGTGACTATACAATTATTCAGAAGAAATAGTTGGTAGTGCATGCTGCAAATTTTTCACTTATAGATGGACATCTATATAAGATGGGACCTGATGAGATATTGAGGAGGTGTGTTATGGAAGAAAAGAGACCATTTATCCTCACAGAATCACATGAAGGCATCACAGGAGGACACTACGCAGGGAAAGCAGCATCGTGGAATATTCTTAGGGTTGGCCTTTGGTGGCCTACTCTACACAAAGATTCTAAGGAATACTATAAGGCCTGTGATGTATGCCAAAGATTTGGAAAACCATCCAGAAGAGATGAGATGCCTTTAGCACCTCAGCTGACCTTATAGGAATTTGAGAAATGGGCCATTGACTTTGTGGGACCTATCAACCCACCAGGAAAGTGCACAGGAGCTAGATACATAATCACTGCGACAGCGCATTTGACCAGATGGGCAGAAGCAAGAGAAGTTAAGGATTTTAGTGCAACTAAAACTGCACGCGCTTCATATTTGATGATATCATAACTAGGTTTGGATGCCCAAAAATCTTTATGAGCGATCCAGGCACACATTTTATTAACAAGACTATTGAAGCCTTAACTCAGGGATCAGAAGAGAATGCCCTATCATCCACAAGAAAATGGAACAGTTGAAGCATTCAATAAGATCTTGGAGACAGCGCTGACGAAGATATGCAGCATGAACAGGGATGAATGGGATTTGAGAGTACCAACAGTATTATGGGCCTATAGAACCACTTGCAAGAAAATGACCATGAAAACCCCCTTTAAATTGGTCTATGGTCTAGAAGCAATTGTACCCATGGAATATTTGGTTCCTATTTTGAGAATTGCAGCCTTTACAGATATGGATGACACTGGTGTTTTGCAAGATAGGCTTGCGCAGTTGGTCAAACTGGAAGAAGATAGATTTATTGTAGGATTTCACCAGCAGGTTCAGAAAGAAAGAAAAAAGGCCTACCATGACAGACACATCAAGAAGAAATCTTTCAAGAAAGGAAATATGGTATTGGTATATGATAGTAAGTTCATGAGGTATCCAGGTAAGTTTAGGATGCATTGGCTTGGGCCATATGAGGTTGCCTATGTTACAGAAGGAGGAGCTACACAGTTGAAGACTTTGACTGGATAATGGAAGGAAGGTTTGGTGAACAGGAGCCGGTTGAAATTGTATTATGACAACCAGCTTCCTTGCAGCTCTCAGTAAAAACATAAGGAAAAGGGTCTAGGTACCAGGTGCAGTTGAAACTAGGTACCAGACACATAAAAGAAAGTCTTCACATAGAAGGGAGGGATAGAGCAGAAAGAACAGGCTACCCTGCACAGTCTGAAGTCGAAATGAAATAGAAAGTTCAAACCTGAAGTGCCTTAGGACAAGTCACAAGTGAGTGTTGGGGGCCTATTGGCCCTTGGTTATGGAAGAAAGTGAATATTAAGAGATAAAAGGAAAAATGTGAAATGTGCAGAAGATATAGTGACTAATACTGGGTCGAAGTGATCAAAAGAGCAGAAAATACGGAGCGAAGTAGGAGAAAGCAAGTCATTGGACTAGGAGATCGATAATGAAAGATCATAAAGGAAGAGGGATCATGGACAACTCAGCAAGTGAAATAATATGTCAACAGATGCTTTGGAGCACCACTCGTGAAGGAAGGAAAGACAGGCTAACGAAGCCCTAAAAACGTGGGTCAAGTTAACCTAGGGATTTAGAATTTAGGGTTTTGGACACCTAGGTTTCGGCATAAGGTTGTCAGTGAGCTATTGTAATGTATAAATAAAGGTCAAGAGGACCTGAGATGGGATAGAGAGTAAGAGATATAGAAGAGATTATGCGATCAGAAGATATTTCTATTGAGAGAGAACTATTGTATTGTGAGAGTAGTATGTATTGTAAGATCTTCAGCTGGGTGCGAAGATCAACCCTGCATCTGGGTGCACAAGGAGGGAAGAGAAAGAGAGAGAAGAAGAGAAGATCTGCTAGCTAAGAGCGTAGATAAGAACTGTATGCTTCCATCTTAATATATCATAAAGCATAGTTCTGTGGATGTATCCCTAGGGAGAGGGTCAACCACGTATATCTTGTGTTATGTGTGAATGATGTTGTGTTCTCTGTCATTTGATGTGTTTCTATTGTGATATTGTGTTAGATCTGAAATATAACTTGCATAGTAGGTTTAAGGAAGATAAAGAATAACTAGGTGGTTGTGTGTTGTTGTTGTGAATCCACACTACATTTCCTTTGGTTGTATACATCTGTGTCCTGCAACCCCCTATAGCTACTTTGGGTGAGACTGCATCTACCTCGCAGGTGTTGCCGAAAGGGCCAGTAGTTAGTGCTTGTTGGTGAGTTGTTAGAGTTGAACCTTGGGTCTGCCCCTATGCCAACACATAATTAGCAAAAGATAAACTAAAAAAATAGTTGAAAGAATAAGGAAATGTACATTGCACACATCACAAAATCTGCATTCAAGATAAGAATAAACACATAAAGATTTTAGTAAGAAAACACAACTATCATCAACATATATTCACTAGGTAGAAAACTTTGCAATTAACTGAGCAGGTCCAATTCTTTTGTTGCTTCTACTTTCCTTCCAGAACTCCCAACCCTCAAAAAATACAAAGACAGCATATTTAATAGAGTTGCATAGGTTCTCATTCGTATGGGATTGAGACCTAACTCTAGATAATTGTTTGTAGAACAAACTATTAATTTAACTAAAACATTGCATGGAGTACAGCATGTATACTTCCCAATGGACTTAATCATCAGAGTGGTTCTTATCACACATAGAAGACCACTTATTAATTTAATCTAAAATGATTCTGGAATTGATTAACCAAAAATTGCTATTATCTTTGAGACTGAACCGATGCATGCATTGGATGAACTGTAATTGGCAGAAAAACTAGGAGTGATAGAACTATCGAGCCCTAGCATGCCTGTGAGTTGTTTGATGCTTATGGAGGGTAACTGGCTGCATGGGAAGATCTCCACTTGATCTGCCTCTTCACTAAATTTATGGAGCGATCTGTAACTAAGACTGAGACATAACCCTATGTCTGTGTCTAATCTCTCGGTTGTTAAGTGCACTTCATTTCGACTCATCAGCTTCCATATGTACTTTCAAAAATATTTGTTGGAAATATTGTCAGCCCAGCGGTCGTGGAAGGAGACGTGGAGTCAAGCATCCAATAGGGGATTATATGAGCGGATGTGGATTATGTGGAGGTGATAGGTGATATGGAGATTATTCGAGGGAATAGGTGGCGAAAGTTGAGCGGTAGCGGGAGTGTGAGTGGAGGTGAGTGGAGGTAACATGGTGACCTGATGTCATATAATCATGTGATTGTGTAAGTTGTCGAGGGTGTTTTGGGTCCACACCACTCTGACCCCTGCAATCCCCCACAAGTTTCCACGTACCTTTCCAGCAATACCATGGTTTTGATTGCAGGACCGCTCAAGGATGTTAACGTTCGGGAATTTTCCATCCCCTCAATGAAGTGTGGTCATTGATCTTGTTGCAATATGTGATCTAGGTGGCCCTGCTACTTTAGCACCCCTACTAAATTTCTATCTGTCTTCCATATTAGTGTTATAAATAATAGGTGTGCTCATTTAACCATGGACAATATAGCAATATTGTCACCCAACCATAGGCCAAAGCCACCCTCGAGCACCTTAACCTTAACAGAGAATAATTTTAGAAGCAAACCCTAGGCCTAATAGCCAATCAAGGTAGTGTATCACTCTCCAGAGTTAGCATACCAAGCATAAAGTCCAAACCATAACCAAGAGAGAGTCCAAGACTGAAACCGAAATTACAAGTTGTAGTAGTTGCAGCTGCAGCTACTCTCCAGACTTGCGCACAACTAAATTTTTGCAGTTGTGAGCTGTGTGTATGAAAATGAGCTTTAGCATCCTGTATTTATATTTCTCTTCCTTAGTTGTTTGGGCTGACTTCTCATTCTGGTGGCTAAAAAATCAATATTAAATATTTCCTTTAGTCGACTTGTCTTCTAGGGTTATGCCCAATGATTTAGGGTTTCTTCTTTCTTCCCAGAATATTCTATTCTTGTCATGGTTACATGTGTAGGTTAATATCTCTCCCATCTATGGCCATAATATCAACACTCCCTCCTAGATAGGGAGGTATTGAAGGCAATGGTATTGATCACAAACATACCATTCAACTGGTAGCATCATCATATCCATACAAGCTATCTCATAATTAGATCACGAGCACCATCATCACTATGAGTATCATCTGATAGCATCAACTGTATCATCTCTCGAAGCCATACTCCATATGAGTAATCAGGCATGATGTTGAATAAGTCACTCACTCCACAGATTGATACAAGAACCATTCTTCTATTCCAGACATATGTCCTAGAAGAATAACTATTCCAACAGATGTTGGAAGCCACGCCATGCGCTACAAGGAATATTCTTCTAATCCAGACATATGTCCTAGAATAATAAATGTCTGGGACCATTTTTCATCTGGAGAATGTATGTCCATCATCACACTGACTATCCATCTAGCTGATAATCATTTTCAACACTATTGATAGTATACATGGCAATTAGAACAATGTAATTTAGTAGAACATGATTGTGTCTATCCATAGTATAAAACTATTATCCAATGGTACAAAACCACACCACGTAGCACACAGCTACATAATCAGTGACACATAGTCACAACCAGTGGAACACATCCACCATAGTAGCATACATTTACTTTCCAGAGACATACGGTCTCCATAGAACTCATATCATCTGATATCAACCTGCATAAAACAATATAATGATATAAACTGAGTCATCTGGGCCATTCTTCCACTCACATCTGTGAGATTTGGAAGAGCATCTGCCCTCAGAATGTAAAACATCAGCCATGGGATATATGAACTATTATTCTCAAGAATAGAAGAAAAATTGTCCCTGATGTCTGAGCCTGGTGATCTAGGTGGATATCAGTGGCCACCCACCTTTTTCGACTGGCTCAAAACAGTTTTCTGGCAAATTTGGCAATTTACTATTTTTCGTAGTTTTTAACTTACGAGGCCATTTTGAGGGCCCAAACGAAGGTTTTTTGAGATTAAGGTTCTCAATTATAGTCGAAGGCATGATTGATCCCCCAAAATTAATCTCCTCGATGATACCTTTCTAACGAGCTATCATACGCTTAAAACGGAGATCATATGCAAAAGTTACGACCCTGGGAAGTTGATGTACTAACTTACCCAAACAGAGCCCACATGACTTTTGGTGCTTCATCTCCTAGGGTTAGGTTTTTGGATGTCTAGGGTTTTTGGCATTCTTGTTTATTGTAAAAATGCCTTCAGAGCCTCATTGTAATCATCTTCTTGTGAATGCGAGTAGCTGTCAAATCTCTTCTCAGAGATACGCTGCCACCATTCTAGCGAGTATTTCACTCTGTATTTTTACAGTCTTTGTACATTTCTTTCATTAATAGAAATCATGTATTACTGTATCTCTGTGTTTATGGTTGCATCCATGATATATTTCTGTTATATTATTGGATATATGTGATATCGTTGTGCATTTCTTTATTATATCTCCACTCTCATTTCGTGCCGAAAATGAATCTGGATCAGTGGTATCAGAGCAGGCTGCTCTTGATCATTTTTTCAGTGCATGTCCCGGACGAGGTCCAAGTATAGAAAGTTGGGTCTTGAGCTTGTCTCTCTTGAGGACAATCACTCTCACACACCCAAGAAACCCTCAATGGTGGAAGAAAAGAAAAATGACGGAGCAGGCGATCCTATCAATCTATTATTTGAGCAAGCTCTCACGTGAAAGAGGGACGAAATGATGGAGAATTTTGCCCACATCCTTCAATGCCTATCGATAGAATCAGGCGCATCTTCATCAAGCGGCCACTTTGGAGGTACCTCACCTTTCAAGGTACAAGTTAATTTTGATATTCCTATATTTGAAGGACAGATAGATGCAGAAGCCCTAGAAAAGTGATTAACTCTGCTAGAAGGTTATTTCTCTATTCACAATTTTTTCGACAAAGAAAAGATCACCTCCGCACTCCTTAAAGCTCTCCCTCATGTCAAACATTGGTGGGAAACTTACTAGGAGCAAAGTTCCACAAAGGAGTCTGGAATATATGGGGTCGATCCCACTTCGGATTTTTTTGTGGATGCGGTAAAGGAACAATATTACCCTATTGGAAACTATGAGGACCAGTACATGAGATGGACCACACTATGGCAAGAGAGGGGCCAAGAAGTTTCGGAGTTCACCAATACCTTCCATACCTTGCGCACCACAAAGACTCTGAATGAAATTTGGTTCTGAAATACCATGGGGCTTTAGACAGATACATCCAAACTGAAATGGATTTTCTGGACATCTCATCACTCAGTGCTGCCTATCGATATGTTGTTAAAATCAAGTAGAAATTTAAGCACCAGAAAAAATGGGATTTTGGTTCTGCAAATCTGCAACAACCAAAGTATGACAAAGACATCCCTAACAAACAATCTCCTAAAAACCAGTCCAAGCCACATGAAAAGAAGGGTCACGGGAAGACAAAGAAGGACACCATAAAATGGTGCAATTTACACAAAATCCCCTGGCACAACACCGATGAATGTCACTCAAAACAGTCATTGGTGGCCGAGATCAAAGACAAGGAGTCGAACCCTGATTCAAAATCTGATTCTGAAAATACTGGTAAAGGACAGATCATTGATGCAGACCCCACTGCTATTGTCGCGACCGCAGCAATTCAACCAGAAGAACAAACAGATCCTGAAGAGGTGAAGGGGACCCCACCGCATTTTATTGTTGATAGCAGAAGCCAGAAGAACCTCATCTTAGTAAAGATCTTCAAATAGTTGGGATTTTCGACAACACCACCCCTGCAGCCATACAACATCAGGTGGCTTCGCCAAGGATGAGATCTTCGTGTCAGCCAGCAATGTCAATTGTCATATGGAATCCAACCCTTCAAGGATGAGGTATTATGTGATGTTGCCCCACTAGATTTCTGTGATGTTCTCTTGGGCCAACCATATATGTGGAAGCACCACGTTGTTTGAGTCTCGACCCCGTAGTGTCATTGTTTCTCTAGAGGTTCATCTCTACATAATATCAGAGGTAGTTCTAACTATTGTTCCACCTAAAAAGTGTCGTAAGGTAGTATCTCATACTGCAAAATTCAGCTTCTTCACAATCTGTTCAAAATGCAAACGGAAGGACACTGCAACCACTACAGCTTTGCCCCAAGCACCTTTTATCCAACAGAAGCAGGTCGACAAGGTTGCATCAAAGTGAAAATATTTCTTCTGCACACCGTCCTCTCATGTAGCCCAATTTATTGAATAGCCTGAGCCTCAACAGCTTCATGACAGAGTTCCATAAGCTGAGCAGCGCGACATCTCCAAAAAGGCAAGCAGCTCACCAAGATGAAGATTCAGCAAATGTTTTTTACCATTGCTTCCTAAGGAGGGAGGATTGATCCAAGTGGATATCGGTGGCCACCCACCTTTTTCGACTAGCTCAAAATAGTTTTCTGGCAAATTTGGCAATTTACTATTTTTAGTAGTTTTTAACTTATGGGGCCATTTTGAGGACCCAAATGAAGGTTTTTCAAGATAGAGGTTCTCAATGACAGCCGAAGGCATGATTGAGCCCCCAAAATGAATCTCCTCGATGATACCTTTCCAACGAGATATCATACACCTAAAATGGAGATCGTATGCAAGAGTTACGACCCTGGGAAGTTGATGTACTAACTTACCCAAACGGGGCCCACATGACTTTTGGCGCTTCATCTCCTAGGGTTAGGTTTTTGTATGTCTAGGGTTTTTGGAATTCCTGTTTATTGTAAAAATTCCTTTAGAGCCTCATTGTAATCATCTTCTTGCGAATGCGAGTAGCCATCACATCTCTTCTCAGAGATAAGCTGGCACCATTCTAGCGAGTCTTTCACTCTGTATTTTTACAGTCTCTGTACATTTCTTTTATTAATAGAAATCATGTATTACTGTATCTCTATGTTTATGGTTGCATCTATGATATATTTTTGTTATATCATTGGATATGTGCGATATCGTTGTGCATTTCTTTATTATATCTTTGCTCTCATTTTGTGCCAAAAATAAATCCGAATCACCTGGACCATTCACTTAACTGGGCCATTCCTCCAGCACTAGTCATTGTGCAACCTGGAGATAATGAGTCTGCCCTAGGGAATGTATGTCCCTAATTCCTAAACCTGGACCATTCACCTAAATGGGTCATTCCTCCGACACTAATCATAGTGCAACCTTGATAGAATGATTTTTCCCTAGGGAATGACTGTCTAGACCATTTCCTAATGGAAATGATTGTCCTACACCAACCTCCAAAATGGACCATTCTTCAAAACTGCTCACAAATCTGAACTTTGAAAGAATGACTACCCAGTGAGGCGGACCATTCTACTTTACCACTACTCAGAGTGACTGCCAAGAAGAATGATTTTCCTAGACCATTCCCCCACACTGGCCACAAGGAGAATCAATGTCTATGGTACATCAACAATCTATCGAACCATTTTCATTACGAAAATGGTTGTTCGATCTGGACCATTTTTTTGAACTGGAAAATGCCTGTCGATCAGAAATCTCAAAGCACTTTCTGAACTAGAAAGGAACTGTTCATCCTAGACCATTTTTTGAACTGAAAAATGATTGTACATAATTCAATAACACATCAGTGCTCCCTCCCAACCTGGGAGTAATATCTTCCTTTTTCAATAAGCAAATCGTCTCCACGAGCCCCATCTTGTTTCTTAAGTATGCAAACTTTTTCATCTTGGACAGAGGCTTTACCAAAATGTCTTCTATCTTCTCATCTGTGGAGATATATTGGAGAACCACTTCTCTTTTCTAGACTTCATCATGGAGAATGTAATTCTTGATCTCAATGTACTTCAGTCTGTCATGGAACATTGGTTTTCTCTGAAGGCTTTATATAGCTCTGATCATTACAATATATCATGGTCTAATTCAACACTTTTGTTTCCTACTAGCTCATGACATTGTGGCAAGATCAAACTGAAACATATCCAAGTAGCACTTCTTCTATCATCATGAGAGTTTTCCATGGATTAGCACTCCATCATCCTAGAATTTTGAGTAACTATTCTGATACACTATCTCTGTCATAGAAATTTTTCACCACGCTTTTGTTGTATATGAGATACTTTGCATCAAGTTGTTTGAATCCATACAAGGTCTTCTTATATCTCCATACATGTGTCTCTTTCTGGTATAAGCTTATTTCTCACTTGCTTTATTGGGAAGAACAGTCTTTTACATGTAAATTCCAATCCATAGATACTACAAGAGGTATATCTGGAACAGGTTGTTGTCATAGTCTTCTCCCTCTTTCTTGAAGAAACTCTGAATCTTGCAATGCTTCCATTCATAAGTATTTTTCACATTGTTCTTTATCATAACTTCCATTTCTTATGCTTGATTGCTTCTTAGTGAGTTCAAACCAAGCTAGTAGTCTTTGTGATTTTCGGTATAATAACTGGTTGTTCTGGCTTTTTCTTTCTCTCTTGGAATCTTCATGTTCTTCCTCATGTTTCTCTTTAGCTCTTGGGTCCATGGAGTCTTCTATAGATTCCATGCCCTGAACATTCCAACGTCTTCCTTTCATCATACGATCATGGATGTAGATGGATAACCAAGGATACTTTAAGGCTTCTTTTCGAAGAAGACTTATTATAAAGTCAAACTAAACACGTGTTGCTTTTCATGGCTGCCATTTTCAATGGGAACATGGATAGATACTTCATAATACTCAATTGATCATATTATTTAGGATTATCTCGCTCATAATCTTTGCTTCATGCATGAATTCATGCTCTTCTTTTGGAATTCTGTAATCATCTCCCTCCATCTAAGATAGTCCACTCTTTCGTCTGCATTCTTATTGCCTTCTGCAAGGTGTCACAATTCTTTTTCTAATTTCCTCTTTTTTGACTTCTTCTAGTTCTCTTCGGGTTTCATTTTGATTTCGGCTTATCTGGCAGTTATTACTTATATAATGGCTTCCAAAAGAATTGTTACCAAAGATTGTCAACATACTTCATCTTTTCATGTGTATTGTTTGACTTGTAGTCATTGTAATAGCAATCCTTATCCTTTTATTCTTCCATAGGTATTGTTTCCCTTGAACATATTTTCTTAAGAAATAGATATACATGATATTTACAGGAACTATGTAAACATGATATATACAAGGGATTTGAAGAATGTTGTTACCTTGACTTAGAAGAAGAAGTTTGTTTTATCCTTCTTGACTTTCTTTGAGGGTTCCCTTTCTTCGGCAACTGTTGCTCTGTTTGTTTCCTTCCTTTTCTTTAACTCAAGACAGTGGTTCCTGTAGTGACCATATTTTCGACAGTTGAAGCATTGTATCTTTGACATATCATTTTCTTAATTTGGCTTCTTCCTTGAGCCAAACTTCTTCTTATTCTTGAAATTCTTGAACTTTGTTGTGAAAGCTCGATCATCGTATTTATTTTGGGATTTCTCTTTTGTGTTAATCCTTGATTCTTCTTATGCATAGCAAGTCCAAAGTTCTTCAAATGTGGGATACTCCTTTCTTGTGTTCATGCTTGCGGAAAATACATCGCATGTCTTGGGAAGACCATTGAGTACTGGATTTACCAATTCCTTCTCTGAAATGATTTCTTCAATAGCTTGTAGTTGATCTCTTAACTAAGATATTCTCACAAGGTATGATGTTATGTTGTCATCGTCATTCATTTTCGTGTCACGGACCTCATTCTTCAAACTCATTACTTGTCCAATGTTTCTGACTGAGAGGAGTTTAGTTATGGCATCGTACATATTCTTAAATGAGTCGATATGAGAGATGTAGGGTATCAAGTGGTATTTTACAGATTCCACTGTGATACTCATGGAATTGATGTCATTGTCTTTGAACTTCTCCATAACTGCAACGTTCTGAGGTTCCTTCTCTTTTCCTTCTTCAAACTATGGTTCCATGATATTTCCTTTCACAATATCCAACACTTTATTCTTGGAAAGGATGAGATCAATCCTTGTCTTCCATGCTCTAAAGTTAGAAGCCCCTTCTAACTTGTTTTTTGACTTCATAGAGTAGGTCATGACTTCTTTGACTTGGTCAACCTTTGACTTTGACCAAAAAATAAAACTTGACGTCTTAGCTTGCTGAGAGTACTAGGAGGTGCACCAGGTTAGGGCACACTAGGATATCCAAAAATTAGGTCAATCTCTTCACTTAAGGTGCCTCAATAAAAGGGTTAGGGTTTCGTTGTTGCAGCAAAAACTTCAAATGCAACTGCAACTGTAATTGAGCAAATCCTCCCAATCTATCTTCCAATGGTTAGACTGTCCAAAGATAGTGTGGGCCCATAACCTGTTAGAAATAATAGGTGTGCTCATTTAACCATAGACAATATAGCAATATTGTCACCCAACCATAGGCCGAAGCCACCCCTGAGCACCTTAACCTTGACAGAGAATAATTCTGGAAGAAAAACCTAGGCCTAATAGCCAATCAAGGTAGCGTATCACTCTCCAGAGTTATCATACTAAGCAGAAAGTCCAAACCATAACCAAGAGAGAGTCCAAGACTGAAACTGAAATTTACAAGTTGTAGTAGCTGCAGCTGCTGCTACTCTACAGACTTGTGCACAACTAAATTTCTGCAGTTGTGAGTTGTTTGTATGCAAATGAGCTCTGGAAACCTGTATTTATACTTCTCTTCCTTAGCTGTCTAGGCTGAATTTTCATTCTGGAGACTAAAAACTCAATATTAAGTATTTCCTTTAGCCAACTTGTTTACTAGGGTTATGTCCAATGCTTTAGGGTTTCTTCTTGCTTCCCAGAATATTCTATTCTTGTCAAGGTTACACGTGGAGGTTAATATCTCCCGCAACTACCATAATATCAACAATTAGAACTCTCCTATCTGATTTAGCGATGGTGCCAATTTAGATGCAAAGTTTTTATAGCTCCCGGAGTAGTATGGGCTCGGAGTGACATGGCAATCTCTCAGTACTTCGGTTGATATTCCTTTCTTGCCTGCTACAAAGATCAATGGTTCTTGTTGATTTGAGATCAATGGTCTGCAATTACTTCGAGAGTTTAGGCTTTAAGTCTTTTCAATGCATAGTTCTTACAATCCTCTGAAGTGTCATATTTCTGAAGTGAAAGATCTGCCTCCACATGGCCTCGTTGATGGACGGTCTGCAATTACTTTGGGAGTTTGGGCTTCAGGAATCCTTTACTCACTCAACTTATTCTTGTTTCCTCCCAGAGTACGAGATCATCTAACATGTGTCCCTTGCTTGAATATCAATGGCCACGAGTGATTGCAGAGGCTCAACTCGCTCTGTCTTTAATTTCTTTCCCGATCCCCGCAATGAGAAGATGCTCATTCATAGCGGGATTGATATGCACCGTTGATATGCTGATCTAGCAAGATCAATGATCCTGAGTGATTGCAGGCTCACAACTTGCATAAAATTTAATTTGTTTCTCGATCCCTGTAATGCCTCCCCACTGTCGATCTCTCTCCAATAAAATTTGACGGTCGTGACTTAATATTTTCTTAATCTAACGACTGAAAATTGAACTCATTTGTTTGCTTGTATTTCAATCCTGACATGGCCTGCTCTGATTTGTTGTCAACTCTGCAAGAGGTTACTGATCTTTCAAAATATTTGTCGAACCTGGTCGTCTCCTATGGACACACAAAGACTTGGTGGACCTGCATCTTTCCATTAGTAGAAAAATGATGACATGCATTTGAAACCCAAACCAGAACATGTGATCCTTTTTCAAGAAATCAAACAAAATCGTGCAAAGTAGATAATGACAGACAGGGTCATGATGTTGAATGAAAAAAAATGGAGGATAAGTTAAGCAAGAAACCACAAGAGTCAGAATTTATGGATGGATAGGTTAAAGGAGGTAAAAGGGCAGGGGTGCATACCTAGGTTACAACAGTAAGTTTTATTCAAATTATGTGCATTTATGCCTTTCACTAAGCTTTTTTGAACTAGACATAATTTAATTTGCAGCACTTTATAATTATTTCTTATTTCTATGGTTGTAGGTTATATTCAAATTTATGCCTTTCACTAAGATTTAGGAATCATTGGTTATGTATTAATTCTTCTTCGAGCAGCATAACATGCTTTCCCCCTTCAGAATTTCAAATTGAAAGATAGTTTGCCTTTAAATTTCTTGTTATTTGTATTTCGGGTTTTAATTTTATGGTTACTAATACTCACATTGTACACCATAGGATGGCCCTTAAGGCCCTAGTCTTCAATCTAAATCTTTGATACCAAATGTAGCCCCCCAATTCAAGGCTTATAACCTTGAGAGTGATGCTAATATTAATATTCACTTCATCGAATTTACAATCTCTATTTTTTGTTGCAACCTAAGTTCTTTGATTTAGTTGTAACAACTATGTTTCATAGTATAATGTTATTGCACTTTAAAGTATACTAACTTCTATCATAATATTAATTTTATCGGTGACTATCAATTATTAATATTCAAAAAAGAAAACATTTTAACTAAGAGGTTAAGAAGCATATTGTGTTCAATTTTGAACATAAAACCATTTAAATTTAACAAGAACAATACCTATTTTACTTTTTGAATTTTCCTTCTTGTAGAATACTCCAACTAGTAGAAATATCTTTGATCCTTACCACTTTCTTCAAATGGAATAAAATTATCATCACATTCAACTAGGAGCCTAGCATAATATGCTCTAAGAAGATTTTCACAAAAAAAATATGTCTTCCAAGAATTCTCCAATCTCTCAACAAGCTCCAACCTCTCCCTCCCCTCGACACTAATTCCTCCACTTTATTTATCAAGTTTCCATACACATTACCAAGTATCCTCAACCACCTTTATTAGTAGCCATCAACCTCCCCTTCTATATTTTTGGGAAAATGTTAATTAAATTAAAATTTTAAATGAATTACATAAAATAACAATAAAATAAAATGTAGTGTGTGTTTTCTCCTGTTAACTTATAAATAAAACTTGACAATTTTCCTCAAAATTTATGGCAACCCATCATATCCATTTAATTGATCATGGTATAAGATCTAACATTAGCTCTAATATAAAAAGGAGTTTCTCAACTCAAAGTTTATAACCATGAGAATGGTGCTAATGTTGATAGTCACTTCATCAAATTTACAATATCTATTAATAAGATGCAACCTAAGTTCTTTAATTTAGTTGTAACAACTCTATTTCATAGTATAATGTTGTTTCTCTTTAAAGTATACTAACTTCTATCATAATATCAACTTTATTTGAAATTGTCAATTATTAATGTTCTAGATAAAAAAAAAAACTATTAGGATTAGCATCATAGTATGTTCAATTTTGAGTAGAAACCCATTTAAATTTAACAAGAAAAATATATCTTGCACTGTTTTTTTTTAGAATACTCCAACCAATAGAAATGTATTTGATCCTTGCCACTTGCCTAAAGTGGAATTAAATTATCCTCTCAGCCAACTAGGAGCCTAGTTGGTTTCCTATCTCCAAAAAACATTTTGGTTTGTTGGCCCTTTGTTTTCGAGACTCCAGTAATAGTAATCTACAATAAGCTCTAAGAAGATTTTCACAAGAAAATATTTATTCCAAGAATTTTCCAATCTCTCAACAAGCTCCAACTTCTCCCTCCCCTCAACACTATTTTCTCCTCTCTATTTATCAAGTATACACATTTCCTCAAGTATTTTCAACCACCATCATTAATAGCCATCAACCTCCCCTTCTAGATTTTTGGGAAAATGTTAATTAAATTTTAAAAATTAAATAAATTACATAAAATAACAATAAAATAGAATGCAAAGTATTTCTTCTCATGTTAGCTTATAAATGAGACTTGACATTTTTCCTTAAAA
This sequence comes from Picea mariana, assembly GCA_032191745.1. Taxonomy (NCBI): domain Eukaryota; kingdom Viridiplantae; phylum Streptophyta; class Pinopsida; order Pinales; family Pinaceae; genus Picea; species Picea mariana. The sequence continues at coordinate 7,477 of JASDQU010374784.1, read as the reverse complement.
TTTATGTCAACCCACCATACCTATTTAATTCATCATACTAACCAATAATCAAAGTCAATGAAAGTATTTAATGCTACTATATATTTGTGTATGCTATATAATTTTTATAATCAGTAAACTATTAATTAATTAGTTAATAACCTAGTTTAGTAATTAATACATCAAATAATTGTACTAGTGTACCTGTGTAGTATATGTATGCATAGCTAGAGTACAAATATCTTACACATGTACTAGTGATAAACAATCATTACCTCTAATGCATAGTTGTTGTATGCTCACAACAAAGCATGCATGACAATAAATCAAGTAAATTCATCATTCAATAATATTAACTAAAAAAATGACAAAAAATACCATTGATTATCACACTTAAATTATCGAAAGTGAATCAAAACAAGTGTTCTCAACATGGTAAGAACCAAATAAGAAAATAAGAGTGACACATCTAATCTCCTAGCAACATTCTCAACTAACTTTGAATCATCATTTCTCCCTAACCTACTTCCATCTTCCACATCCTAACATTTATTCTATTGCAATATGTTGAAGCATCAACTATATTGACCTAACTCCATATATAATATGTAAGTGGAAGCATCAACTATATCGACTAAACATCCCTAGAAAGCAACTAGTAGTTGTAATCACACATTTATGGGAGTGTGGTTTAACACAACCATCCCACAACTATAGGTTTCAAAGGATACGTGTTGGGTAATACCTCCACCCCTTTTTATAGAACTAGGGCCAACACTCTACATCAAGCCATATTATGAAACTATTGTTCTTTGAGTCATGTTATCGAACAACCACTTTGGGCAAGTTGTGTGTCCCATCAAAACCACGCTTACCACGTATTATAGCAATATTTTAATTCATAAACTAAATCATATGTAAAATTTATAGTATATATTATCTTTCTAACGTATACAACATCCAAATTACCTCAACACTATAGTGATTTGGCTATTACATAGTTCATCAACGTGAAAGTTAGCTCCTCAATAACTCATATCCATGCAGGTATATAACAAATTTCATATGATAATCCACATTATGTATTGGCATTCAATTAAGAAACATGTGTTTATTTACACCATTCCTTGCATCTATTATACATTCAAAACATAATTTTGAACGATATTTACTACCAAATTCCACATTTTAATTTGCATCTTTAAATAGATCACATCATTATCATTATCATTTTCATGGACATATAACAATAAAAATTCGTATACTATCAACACATAAATAGGCCTATATGTCCACATAACAAATGTATTTATTAGTATAGTTGAGTTCCACATATACAAAGCAAATGAGATACTAGGATAAACCATCATATAGTTCTAGTTGTCTAATGTTAAAAGTGGGACGTTACATATACTTTCATAAAAGTATACAAGAAACATACATGCTTGGTGTGATTTAGAGGAGGCTTGTGATGATTGGTATATGAACAATTATCATTTCTTGGAAGATGACTTTCTAACTTCTGTTTGATGGAACTACTCCACTAGATGAAGAGAACATCACTAAGGGAAGTCAGGAGTAGTTTATGACTACCAGTTTTCAACTTGGATATTCTCCAGTGATAATGTTCCTTCCAAATTCACAAATTACCTTTTATAGCTATGCAGATGATCTTTTGAACATGGATGGTTCTATTTGTTTGAATCCACATGATCGTGGTGGGCATTTGAAGCACAATACCCAGCTATTCATCAAGCTTAGGTTTCATCAATTAGGAGTCAACATGAGCACCAAGACATGAGACCCAAGCTTATGGACAAGCTTTTTGGACTAATTCAATGTTGAGGCCAACAATTATACATGGTACCTTCATTTTTTTTACTACTTTATTGTTGCACTCTGCACCCATACATTGGACCCTAGTTTATGGTTCCTCACTACTGAGGGGAAACTTTTTTGGAAGGGGGGTGGATTGGTATATTCCTCCCTAAGGTGTAATGGGAGTTGAAGAGACCATTCGAGTTAGTGTATGTATGGTGGCCATTTAATGTAAGATGGACTAGCTCTATTATGTTTGTCATTATTAAAAAGACCCATTAGGTGGTTGGAATTTGGTTATGATTAGGGTTTTTTAGCTAGCTATAAGTAAGGATGAAGCCCTTTGTATGAAGGATGTATTGGAAAATATTCTATTGGAGTTTAGTTCGTTGGGAAGTTTACCACTTGAAGAGGAAAGTGAATATGAGTTAATTCTTCCATAAAAGAATCATTCTATGGCATTGCCTAACCTCAAGGATTTTGAAATTTAATGAAGTATTGAAAATTCGGATATATTGTTTGTGATTCAATTTTAAGGGTTAAGGATCATAACAATTGATATCAGCGCTCTTTTTTGGGCAAAAGGGGAAGAATTCTTCTTTCTTTTTTTTGTATATTTTCAAAAGAAAAAGTAGGGTCATGATAATCAAATCCATTTTTTAAGCTTGTTGTGCAAAATTTGAAGAAACAAATTGCATATTTGGGTTCCTTTTAAAAAAATATGTGATTTCAAAAAAAAATCTCAAATCAGAGTCTCGAAAGTGAAGATATCATGATTGATTTACAACAAATTATTCTAGGTTTTTTCTAGTGATGGCCACGGTTATTGTAGCACATATATCTTTTGACGAAGCACTCAGATTGCAGCAAGGCCAATGCAAATAGAATCAAAGTGGTTGCGGCATTCCATGATTAGGGTTATAATAGGGAACCAGAGAAGAATCATGGAAGCTAGACCCATTTCAAGTTGAAATTATTGTGGTCAATTCTCTATTTATAAACCAAATTTCCATAGTATCTGTTGGAACATATATATTTCTAAACTTTTTGACTTTAAAGAATTTTCATTTCTAGTTAAATAAGAATAAGGTGCACGCGATATACATCGTCGGTGAAGTCTTCCATCTGATCGAACGATCCTAAATCTCTTCAGATTTGTGGAGCCACCAAATGGTTAAAGATTTATATCACTAGAGGTTGCTTCAGAGATTCACGCCTTGGGTGTTTCAACAAGTCATAACTTTAGAAGTCTCGATACCCAAAAAGTGTCTGAAGGATCCTAGTCATAGTACACATGTACCTTCCTGAGTCTTGATATATCACCAAAAATAACGTCATCTTTGACACATCACTTCAGGAAATGGCCTTTTGGAAATTTAATAAAAGTTAACTTGACAATCCACGAAGCAGTAAATGCCAAAATATTAGAGCTTAATTAGCTAAGTTAATCTTGGTTTAAAGACAGTTAATAACTTCACAATTCAAAAATTCAGATGTTTATCACCCATCATGTCTTGAACTTTCTTAAGTCCGAACCCCCGAAACATTTCAAACTTAAACGAGGTTAATTAAAGCTAAAAATGATTATCTTGTGATTATTTTTTGCAGTTTTGGGCTTCGGGAATTCTATCTCGAGCTATTGTTAAAAATTTCGAAGTCCGAACACCCGCAAACATTTAAAGTTAAACATGATTAATTAATGTGTTAAAAATATTATCTCTAAATTAATCATTCTTGAATTCACGTTTCAGAGATTTTCTAACCCGTTTCATCCAAAGTTCCCAATCGCGAACCGCCGATATTATGGCATTAATCAAAAATCTACGGTAATGATTCTAATATAGATTGCAGATTGCTGCTTAGATTTTCTCATTAAGGTAAATGAATTTGTCATCAGTAAAGGTATTCGAAAATCAATGCGCTTAAGGTAATAAGAATATCAGATTTTGAATTGCATCTTCATTCTCGCAGAATAGCAAGTTTTAGCCAACTAAGAAAGCTCACTTATTCCCCTGTAACAGGTACTCCAGTTATGTTTTCATCAATAGCATGGCACCACGAAAGATGGCCAAAGCAGTTGGTGAAAGCGTAAACCCAAATACAGATGTTTTGTCAAACACATCACTGAGAACCATAGATACCGTGAAATCCTGGACCCAGGTGTTCGATGTTCTACAATACGAGCTCATAAATTGCCCAGAGGATTCAGGTGAAGAAGTAACCAAAACTCATGCGACCAAGCTCAAGTACATAGCTTAGTCAGAGCTACACAAAACAGTCGTGCAGCCGAGGCTCATGCCATATAACAACATGATAGGATGGGCCCTTAAGAACGTTGACATTTCAACTAGGAGCTTTTGCAATTCACAGAAAGTTGTTGTCGGATCTTTTCGACTGGAGCATATACAAGTAATGTATAAATTATCCCCTATTTTTTAAAAACAGTTACAATGTTGCATTCCTAATGGAGTTTGACCAACAAGGGTGCACACAGTATGGGAAAAACTACCCTGATTTAATCAAGGATTAGTGGGAACACCCTGACAAATTTAGAGCCGAAACCCAAGGCCTATATGCCACAGCACTACTACATATGGGCGGATTATTCCACAAAAATTTTCCACACTTCCACTAGTTTCATCATTTTTTTAAAGAGGGTGGGATTTTTGTGGATATTTCCACACACGTTCATCGCAATATCGACGAAAATATTAATTTAACCAAGTCAGGATGTTCGTTGCTATAGCGACGATATTTCGTGGCAATAGCGATGAAAATTTTACCTATCTCATTGGTCGGTGATAACGGCTAGTTGACTATTTTATCTATATATACGTGACTTTAAGAGACTTTGTGAAACAATTGCTATAGTTGCGACACTGTTCTTGGCTTTTGTTTGAGCTGTTTATTTTTTCTGTCACCCACCGGTTGAACAAATCCAATTCTCAATCTACATAGCTTGGATTTTGAACTTGCAAGGTTAGTATGTTATTTTTTATTGATGTACTCATTTAACTTGTAATTTTTTTTTCAAAAGTCCAAATTGCATTTAGCTTGTTTTTTCCTTGATAATATAATATGTGTGTACCATATTTCATGTCTTTGATTTTTGGATCTAGTTGGTATATTCTATGGAAAAGGGTATGTGGATTCCATAATATTCTAGGTTTATGGAATCCACATATCTTTTTCCCTTCAATTGTAGCTATAATCTCTCTCTCTTTTCATTGATAAAGATATGGAATTGCTCTTGAAACTCAACCCTAATCGATGAAATGATAGTAATTGATTGATATATTCCCTGCTTTAGCAGGGACTAATAAGATAAATAAACACTAACCCTAAACTTATGTTAGGTGTATATGTCGTTATTATATAAAGAAAACATTTGTACACATATGACCTTATTATAAAGATGTTGTATATGTCGTCATGATGTTGATCCTCTACACATATGATCACCTTATTATAAAGATGTTGACCTTATTTTAAAGATTTAGGTCACTATAAATGAACATATCATAATTGAAAGGAGTAGTCAAAATATAAGAAATTGACAACTTAATGTTTGGTATGGTGTAGGTAAGACAATTACTTGTCAGGACAAGGATTTGTCACAATGAACGAAAATGACAGGAAGCTTGCTCGGTTAAGAGCGGCATTAGAGGAGAGGGGCGATGGAAAATGTTATTGCCCTTGATATGATTGCAGAGGCTTGCAAAATAGAATACTTTTAATAACAACAGACCAAAAACATTGTAGGGAGAAGAGGCATGCCGAAGGGGGTTATGAATATCGTCCCTTGGTAAGAGGATTCAATATTTAATGTATTCTTTATAATAATCAGTATGTCATGAATTTTAGTAATATTTCTTATCGGGATTTTTATATTTTCTATACACACTAACTTTTCTATGTTGTTTTTAAATATGTAGATGATGCCCCCAAAGTGTCGACCTCCAGAGAGTTATTTGCCAAGTACTAGCAGAAATACTACTTTACATGGAGATGAACTTCGAGATCAGAATATTGAAGCTGTTGATCAAGTTATTAATGATGATATGNAAGTGTCGACCTCCAGAGAGTTATTTGCCAAGTACTAGCAGAAATACTACTTTACATGGAGATGAACTTCAAGATCAGAATATTGAAGCTGTTGATCAAGTTATTAATGATGATATGGATGGAGATAATGTTAGTGATTCAAATCAAGAAGATGAGATACATAGATTGATCCAAGACACATTTGCTCCAATGGATGAGGACAACCAGGATGATAGTCATGATGTTGATCCTCTACTCGAGAAGTCACGTCAACCTCTTTACGAAGGCTCAACAACAAATCTTTTATCTTCTATATTGTTGTTGGTGAACCTAAAGATTTTGAATGGTTTATCAAACACATGTCTCACACATATACTAAGGTATTTAATTTGTTAATTATTTATGCTTGCATGTTCACAAATACTTAAAACATTCAATTTTTTCCTATATTGCTATTGTTTTATAATTTGTAAATTAGTATATTGGATGATATATTGATGATCAATATTGTTTACATTGACTTATTGTTTAGAATTTTGTAGATTTTTAGGTGATTTTCTATTACCGACGTCAAATATTTTGCCACGCACATATCGTGAACTATCCGTGATTATGAAAGAAATTGGAATGGACTATCAGGCTATTGATGCATGTCTTAATGATCATATCATATATTATGGACAATATGCATTAGAAAATGAATGCCCACAATGTCAAATAAGTAGATATCGAACCGATAAAGCATCAAAGAAGGTGTCTCGCAAAGTTCTTCCTTATATTCTGATAATTCCATGTTTCCAGCGGTTGTTTAGGTGCCAAAGTATAGCACAGTTTATGGATTTCCATGCAAAGAACAGAAGTCGAGACGATGTTCTTCGAATGCCTGCAGATGGTTCTACATTGAACTACATCGAAGAAAAGTGGCCAATTTTTAAAGAGGAACCTCGTAATGTTAGACTTTCGTTCGCAGCTAATGGTGTCAATCCATTTAGAGAGCTTCGTTCTACGTAATCAGTGTGGCCTATTTTTGTTATAAACAATAACCTTCCTCCTTGGATGTCGATCAAGAGAGAGTGCACAATGTTGGCAATGATTGTTACAGTTATTTAATTATCTCTTATTTGCTTTAAAGCATGACAAAATATTTCATTTCTTTGTTTCGTGCATGGTAATTATTTCTTTTATATATCACGACATATAGATAAGTATAATTAATCATGCATTAGGTTGAACCAATTAGGTAGGTACCAGGTTAAAGATATGAACGTATATATTGAGCCTCTCATCAATGAGTTGTNTCAAGAGAGAGTGCACAATGTTGGCAATGATTGTTACAGTTATTTAATTATCTCTTATTTGCTTTAAAGCATGACAAAATATTTCATTTCTTTGTTTCGTGCATGGTAATTATTTGTTTTATATATCACGACATATAGATAAGTATAATTAATCATGCATTAGGTTGAACCAATTAGGTAGGTACCAGGTTAAAGATATGAACGTATATATTGAGCCTCTCATCAATGAGTTGTTGAAGTTATGGGTTGGCGTCACTATGTATGACATCTCTAGACCAATAGGGCAAAGACGATTTCAATTCCATGGAATACTATCATGGACAATTCATGATGCTCCC
>JASDQU010374783.1:58737-75023 GCA_032191745.1 Picea mariana | reverse complement strand
TTACTGTTTAAGAGCTGAGATATATGCAGTGTGCATATTTAAATACATATCTATTGCAAAAATGTTTAGACTGAGTTGTTGGATCTTCAACATGTGTTTAGTCTTATAGACCCTATGTTTAGATCAGTCTCTTAGATCTGTGTTTAATATGTGATTAGAGCTCCTCCATAAAATAGCTTCTGTTTTGCTTTACTTGTGATCTATCCATGATTGACTTACAGATCTAATTTTGTCTTGTGTATTAAAATTAAAAGAGACTATTTTTTTGCATTTTACCCTAAAATCTAACAGGGGATGTTAAGAAATGGTTCTGTTCTTTACCTGTTGGTTCTGTGGCTGATGCAAGACAACTTACAACTCTGTTTTTAGAAAGATGGGAAGAGAAAAAGAATCCCCTCCAAATTATGGCTGAGTATAATGCTTTGAAAAGAAACATTAATGAGTTTGTGCAAGATTTTACAATAAGATTTAACAAGATCTATAAATCTATTCCAGATGATATCAAACCTCCTCCTGGTTTATCCCTTATTCACTATCCTGATGCATTTGATCCTGATATGGCTTATCAATTAAGAGAGAGAAATCCTGCTACTTTAGAAGATATGCAGAAAAATGCAGTTAGTGTTGAGGCAAATTTGCAGATCAAGAGATCAAAGACAAGAAATGAGAAGAAGGTGACCATCAAAGAAGAACCATCCACTTCATCTTAGGGAAACTAGATTCTCTAATCAAGACAATGGAAAGGATGATGGACAAGATGAGCATTTCAGAAAAACCAGCAGAACATCTAGTTAGGAATCCAAATTTTAGAGGTCAACAATAAGCACAATACAAAATAAGGCAACGGGAGCAGAGTGGTCAACATCCAACAGAGCAACAAATTCGTCCACCATTCCATAAATTTGCAGATCAAGAGATCAAAGACAAGAAATGAGAAGAATGTGACCATCAAAGAACAACCATCCACTTCATCTAAGGGAAACTAGATTCTCTAATCAAGACAATGGAAAGGATGATGGACAAGATGAGCATTTCAGAAAAATCAACAGAACATCTAGTTAGGAATCCAAATTTTAGAGGTCAACAACAAGAACAATACAAAATAAGGCAAAGGGAGCAGAGGGCTCAAGATCCAACAGAGCATCAAATTCGTCCACCATTCCAGCAGAATTACACACAAGGTCCTGAGGAAGATGAAGAGATTTCAGAGGCAAATCATTTTTTTGACGATGACCAGCAACCTATCTTTCTGACTAAAGAAGATGCGTATTTAGCAATGCCTTTTGTACCTGATCAGCAGTACATTCCTTCCAACAATGATATATTGGCAGTAGAGACAAAATATTATCAACGAGGGTATATGAATGCTCTAAACTTAGCACATAAGCAATGCAATCTAAGAAATAGAAACGTGCCTGTGAATGCAAATCAGAAAGGTACAAAGTCTCTAGCAGATATTCGCAACAAGGATGTGACTTCTAACAGCCAAAGTAAAGAGACACCCTGCTGCTGCAAATCAAGGGAAAAACAGTGAAGCATCTGCAAGCACTTCAAAGAAAGACACAAAAGTTCAAACTGGAGGATTGAGGAAGGAGGTCCAGATTGGAGGCTAAAGAAAAGAACTCTTGATCAGAGAGCAACATGAAAATAAGGAATTACCATCTAAAGAGGTAGAAAAAACACCTACTTTGTTTAGTCTAGCGAATGAGATTGCAAAGCTTACAGTTTCCATTCCCTTGACTGAACTAGTTAGAAATGATCAATATAGTTCTCAGATTTCCAGATTTCTCAAAGTGGATCAAATGTCTGATATTGTGAACCTTAATGATGACCATCCTGAACTTTTGTTTGGCCCTGCCATAGATGGTAATGTGAATGATAGTGATGTCCCACATATTTACCTCAGACTCCAAATTCATGATTTTATCCTTCATAATTCCATGATAGATTATGGGGCCTCCCATAATCTCATGCCCAAAGTAATCATGGACAAATTAGGATTGGATATTACCCGACCATACCATGACCTTTACTCTTTTGATTCGGGAAGGGTTAAGTGTCTTGGTCTTATCAAAGGTTTGGTAGTGCACTTAGATCAAATTCCAGCGAAGATCATTCTTATGGATGTAGTAGTCGATGATATCCATCCTAGGTTTGGTATACTTCTCTCCCGATCATGGGGAGCTAAATTGAAAGGCACATTGCAATTATATTTTTCCTATGCTACTATACTTGTTTTTGGTCAACTCAGAAAAATGTATAGGGAGAGTAAGATGAAGTACATGATTAGTAGCAAAGAAGAACCCAATAATCACCCTATTCATGATATACATACAGATTTAGATTCATTTGTTTTGTACAATGATGATTGTTTAGCCATGGTAGAAGATTTGGTAGAAGAGGAGACCGAGATTTTTAAGAGATCAGATAGTGTATATGAAGTTTCAAGTTCAGACAAGCAACAACAAGAACAGGGTTCAGAAATTTTTCAGCCAAGCATAGCAATAGAAGAGACAACAAAGACAGTGAATGAAAAAGAACCTAGTGGGATACCTGATCAGTCACAGTCAGCAGCAGAACAAAATCAGCCACCTAAATCTAAGTTTTCTGACAAAGAAGATGATTTATGGAACATGGATTTTGATGGAGCTCTTGGTAAGGAGGGGGATTTCTTTGGAAAAGAAAATGAACTGGAGCTCTTGATAAGGAGGGGGCTGGAATTGGAATTTGGATCCATGCTCCTAAAAGAAAATCATTGAATCTTCCACAAAATGTTCGCTTGAGCTCCTACAAATTGGCATTTGATTGTTCAAATAACGAGGCAGAATACGAGGCACTGATAGCTGGTCTTAAAATAATCAATAAATTAGGAGAAAATAAAATTTCCGTTTATGGTGATTCTGAATTAATCATGAAGCAAGTGAAAGGCGAATATCAGACAAACCATCCTAGAATGTGGGCTTATCGTAATGCAGTGTTATATATTCTTAAAACATTTTTTGAATATACTCTGACCCTGATTCCATGAAGTCAAAACATGATTATTGATTCTCTTTCTACTGCAGCCAGCATGTTTAGAATTCATGTTTATCCAAACAAAAAATATGAGATTAATGTCAAACATTGTCCTGTTGTTCCAGACAATTTTCAGCATTGGCAAGTTTTTTAGGATGATAAGAAAATTGACAATTTCTTGCAGATGGAAGAGGAATTCGCTAATGCTCAGATTGATGATCAACTGTATGAAGACAGTCATAAATTAAATGCCACAGAATTGGAAGTGTTACAGCTCAAAGACAACGTGATTCCCAGAGGTCTGGTACCTTTGGAGGAACTTTTTGATCAGGATGACATTTCACAAAAACCTACAATGTAGCCAATTGAAGGAGGAGTGGAAGATCTCAATCTTGGTACTCCTGAAAAACCAAAAATGGTAAAGATATCCAAACATTTTGAGTCCAGGAATGAAAGGTAAGTATGTAGCACTCTTGGTTGAATTTGCTGATGTTTTTGCATGGGAATATTCAGATCGAAAGTTTATGATAAAGGGATAATACAACACATCATTCCAATTAAGCCCGATCAAAAACCTTTCCGTCAAAAGCTCAGAAGGATGAATCCAAAATTGTTGCCTTTTATTGAGAAAGAGGTAAACAGACTTTACACAGCTGGTATTATTGTTCCCCTTCTCTTTTTTAATTGGCTTTCAAATTTAGTACCAGTGAGAAAGAAAACAGGTGAAATTCGCTTGTGTATTGATTTTCGTAATTTGAACAAAGTGTCCCTAAAGGAAAATTATCCACTTCCAAAAATGGATCACATCCTTTAGAAGGTAGTTGGGTCCTCAAGGATGTCATTGTTATATGGATATTCAGGATATAATAAGATCTTGGTTCATCCAGATGGCCAAGAAAAGACAGCCTTTACCACACCATGGGGTACTTTTATGTACGCCAAAATGCCCTTTGGGTTGAAAAATGAAGTAGTGACATTTCAACGTGCGATGGATATTGTGTTTGCCAACGAGAAAGACATATTTCTGGTCGTATATCTCGATGATATAACAGTTTACTCAGAGACTGATGAGCAGCATTTGCAGCACCTAAGGACAGTGTTCCTGAAATGCAGAAATTTTGGCATATCATTGAATCCAAAGAAAAGTTTGTTTGCTATGGAGGAAGGTAAGTTATTGGGTCATATCATATCTAAATATGGAATTAAAATTGATCCTTCTAGGATTGAAGAAATTCAAAAATTAGACTATCCCAAGAACAAGAAAGAAATCCAATCCTTCAATGGTAGGATAAATTTTTTGAGAAGATTTATCCCAAATCTTGCTGAGCACCTAAGAGAAATAACTAATATGTTGAAGAAGGAAAATCAGGTAAAGTAGACCGAGGAAGCCAAAAATTCATTTCATCAAGTTAAGTTTGCATTGTCCCATGCTCCTATCCTTATCAGCCCCGATTATACAATGGATTTCATTATTTTTTCATTTGCTTCTGAGCACACATTGGTTGTTGTCCTAATGCAGAAAAAAGATCAGAAAACAGAGCAACCCATTGCATATTTCAGTAGAACTATAAGGGATGGCGCTCTGAAATATGATATCATTGAAAAACAAGAATTGGCACTTGTAAAGGCTCTGAAGGACTTCCGGGTATACATTCTTCACTCTCATGTTCTTGCATATGTTCCAAATGCTGCTGTCAAGGATGTGTTGACGCAGAATGATCCAGAAGGAAGAAGAGGTAAGTGGATTGCTGCAATGTTGGAGTATGACTAAGAAATTAAACCTACAAAACTGGTCAAAGGACAAGGCTTGTCTAAACTCATGGCAGATTCAAAATTGCATGTTTTAGATATCAATTTTATGGCTGCGGTTTTAGAAGAACAAGAAGAAGTTGAGCATTATCCTGAGATATCTCCTATTTTTACTTCATCACAGTGGTATTCTGATATTGTCTATGTTTTGCAACATTTGAATCCTCCACCAGGTGTATCAAAAAGAAAAATCAGATCTCTGAAATTAAAGGCTCTTAAGTATTGCATTATTGATAAAGCTTTGTATTGGAAATATCCAGCAGGTGTGTTGTTGAATTGTTTAGTTGAGAATGAAGCCAAAGGAGTAATGCAGGATTTTCATAAGGGTGATTGTGGTGATCATCTTTATTGGAAGACTACAACAAATAAAATATTGAGGGATGGATTCTATTGGCCTAGTTTGTTTTCTGACGTGTATAAAACTGTAGCAAGCTGTCCCGAATGTTAAATTTTTTAGGGAAAGAGAAAGTTGTTGCCCCTACCTTTGCAACCCATCACAGTTAAAGCACCATTTCAGCAGTGGGGGTTTGATTTCATCGGTGAGATTCACCCTCCATCTTCAACTCAACATCGGTGGATACTTACAACCACTGATTACTTCACAAAGTGGATTGAGGCTGTCCTGATGAGACAAGCCAATGATACAGTCAACATTCAATTTTTGGAAGGTAATATCTTGTCTAGATTTGGAATCCCACATAATATTATTACTAACAATGAAACTTCCTTTAAGTCTAAGAAAATGATTGATTTTTGCAATAGATATCACATCAAATTGGGGCACTCAACAAATAAATCACTGATCAACATCATCAAGAAATTGTTGCAGGAAAATAAGAGAAATTGGAACCAGAAGTTAGTAAATGCTCTTTGGGATGACAGGGTAAGTACAAAGAAATCCATTGGAATATCACCCTTTGAGCTGGTGTATGGAATAGACATTATTTTTCCTACTTCCCTAGCAGTGCCAGTGATGAAGATTCTACAATAAATAGAAAGTGAGCCAAATGAATTGCAGCAAAGGATAAATCATATGATAAATTTACAGCAGTCCCAGGAAGAAGTGTTCCACAATGCCTCAAAACTTCAAGAAAGAATAAAGAGAATCTATGATAGGAAGACAAAGGAAGATGATTTTGATGTTGGAGATGTTCTCTAGTGGGATGCCCGAAATTAAGACAAAGGAAAGCATGGGAAATTTGATAATTTATGGAAGGGGCCTTACAAAATTTCAACATACAGAGGTAAGAATGCATTTATGTTGGAAGAAATTGATGGAAAACCATTGTCAGGAGCACCCGTCAATGGTAGACTCTTGAAACACTATTCTATTTGATTTGCTGGAAGCATTTAATTTCCATTTGTAAATACCACTTTATCACTGTTGTCAAATAATTGAGGAGTTGTCATGGAAGTTTGAAGCCCGAGGAGAAGGCCCTAAGACTTATTTGTTAGCTTTTTTTCTTTGAGAAAGTTTTAAAATAATTCAAGTTAGTTTTGAGTCAGTCAAGTCAGTTTTCAGTTAGTCTAATCAAACTTTGTTTTGAGTATTTGACCATATGCCCAATAAATGAGGCTACCTGGTCTACGGGGTTCTTGACACCTCCTATGGAGCTTCCATCCCCAATGGAGCCCATGCTAGAATACAGTGGTCACCAGTGATCAAATTATCTCTTTCAAAATCAGTTTATAGGGTTTAGGTCAAATTATTACATTCTCAAATAAATTTTCGAAGTAAAATTTGATCGTTGGTTAGTTGGTCTGGGTATGTTATTACTCCTCACAAAATTTCATGTCCTAGTCATCATCATCATTCAAATTTTTTGTGTCATCACTCAAAGAATTCATCACCATCACCTCATTCCCATCATCATGACTTTCAAGGTCACCATTAGGTCACTAGGGTCATGGTTATCATTTTTCCATTTCAATCATAAAGTCACCAAAGGCAGGAGTAGTAACAAAATTATTAAAAATGTTGGTTTTAAAATTCACAAATGTTACATGATTGATGTAATAAGTTCAGAAGAGTTCCAAAGGTAATTATAAAGGTTCCTAAGCTACTCAAATTAAAAAAAAAGCAAAAAGGTGAAATTGTTGGGTTATACCACCATTTTGAAAAAGTAATATAAAGAGATACAATGACCAAATTGAAGATCATTCTCCACTTATTTATCTCAAGCAAGAGCTCCCATAGCTTCAACAACATTCCTCATCAAATTTCAGAGCTAAACTCCATCAAAAAGATAAAAAACCTAGTCTTTCGCTGCGTTTTGCAACAATTTTTCTACTCAAAGGAGCATTTTCGCTATGCTTTACCGAACTTTACCATAATTCCTTGCATTTTGACAGAGGAGGTACAAATCTGATTGCAGAAGGTTCACGTGGAAAATTTTCGAGTGGGAAAAGGATAAAAACAGGTAATCCAAACTTCTCACACCTCCCATCAAGTTGACTTCTTTCATTTTGGTGTTTTTCTTCTATTTTAGCAAGTTCATTGTGCTTTGTCAAGATCCATTAATTTACCAATTTGCAAAGGAATGGCAATGGTTTTTCTGGCAAGGTAACCTTCTACAAAAATCAAAACAGATCCCACACTTGCTACACCCCTCCATCTCCCTTCTTATACTCCCCACGATCAAACCCTAGATGCCACACTACGCTTTGTGCAGTGTGCAGGGTCTGGTCAGTGAATGCATTTTCCAAACAACAGTGAGAAGTGGTTCAAGAACCTTGACCTACATACACAACATTACAGACCATTTGTCAAAGGTGATTACAAAGAAGGCATAAAGAAGGTTTTCCCATTTGGTCAACTCCTGGAGAAATATGCACCCTTAATGAAGATCATCATGAAGTATTTTTATTGTGAGGGCAGGTTTTCTAGTTTGTATAAATATCATGTGAGGTTGTTTATGCATTTTATAGGAACAAAGCTCCTCAACTTACCTTTTTACCTCTTCACAAGTCTGTCAAAGATGGCAAGTCTTTTTCATCATTCCCTTATAAAAATTATTGTTTTACATCAAATGGATGCAAATAACACCACATGGGAGGCTTTCAAGCAATCAAATTAATTGATGTATGCTACTAGTCAATCCACCAGTCAAACCACACCATCGGCACCTTCCAAACAGGTGGAGGTTGGCTCATCTAGTAAAAGTTCTATCAAAAGACACCTGGTGTTCAAGAGTTTCTAACTGGTCAGAGAAGTAGAAGGCTTGTGTTTTCTCCCGATGTGGTATAAGGGGCCAAGCCTATGTCACCAGAACATGGGGCACCATCACATCATGAGCCATGCCATCTCGACATGCATACAACAGATTTGGAGGTTAACAAAGAAAAGGAAGTGTTACAACAAGTCATCATAGACAAATATGTAGAGATTAAAAAGCTCAAGGATAGCCCAACAAAGGCCAATTTCATTATCACATTTTTATAGTAGGAAAACCAACAAATGAAGGTGAATAAGTTACTTTTGAGCAGAAATAAGACTGATATTGGCAAGGAGGATGCAAAGGGTAAGGAAAAGGTTGACATGGAAATTTCAGAGGATCATGAGGAGCCAATGACCAGGAAAAGACCAAGAACAAGAAGTCTTGTCAAAACATTGCAACAACGAAAAGAGAAGTCTCCACCCAAAAAGCCAATGTCTCTATGTGACCAAATTGCAACAAATTTTGAAAACAACCGGGAATATTGGCTTGGAAGGATCCATGAACATATGGAAAATCTTTTGAAAAAGGATAACAAGGACAATCAGTTGAGGAGACACATGGCTGCTCACTATTACACCAGGAAGCAGATCTACATGTTTAGAATAAAAAACTTGAAGAGGAAGCTAAGCAAGACCCTAGCTAAGCAAAGAAAGGATGGTGAACTAAAATTAATTGCTGATACTTCACTTATGGTTTATCATTTCACTTCAGGACCCCATGGAGCACCTTTGAGACAAGTTTGAGAATATTTGGGGAATTTTTTGTATTTTGTGAATTTTTGCAAATTTTTGCACTACAAGTCTGCAGAAAACGTAGCGTGGGGCACGCTACGCTTTTGATGGAAGATTCCAATCGAGGAAAGGCTTACATATTCAGACTTCTCATGACTTGTACATCACTTTTGACCTCCCATAGTCAAATTTTGGTCAATCTTGTCAGGAGAAAAAGACAAAAAACTACCTGAAAAACACCTCCCTGCCACCTTTCTGGACAACACGCTAAACTTTCTGAGTAGTTTTGGGAGAAGAAGATTTTGGAGGACTATATCAGGTCAATGTTGGTGCTGGATCATCCCATCAACTAGTAGACATCCCCATATTTCCAGTATAACTTTCAGATCTGCATTTGGACCTCGGGAAGACCTCGAGATTGCATTTTTTCCTAGCACACTACGCTTTCTCCTCGCATGCTATGCTTTCTATCGGTTTCGCTACGCTTTGTCCTGTAAGTGACTTTTTCAACAATGTTTTTCCAGATTCGACTTCTAGGATGTAAAATATTGTTTTTTGATGTGGTAATGATGTAATAGGGTGTAAATGAGTCAATAATAGTGATTTTGAGGTAGATTCATGCTTGGACATCAAATTTTGGTCAAATGTATTGGTTGAGGAAAAATGGCGATTGATTGTAACCTCCCTAGATTCTTTTTTTGGTTGGAGAGAATCATGTTTTCAGTTTCACTAGTCATGTATTCGACCCCTGAAAGAGGGGAGAGTTGTTTTGGTCTATATGTATCATGTATTTTGTCATTTTGAGGGTTGGACTTTGAAAACAGATCACTGTAGCTAGTATTTCAGAATTTTTAATCAAAGGAACCAATTGCATCTATATTATAGGAATTCTTGTGCAGTGAGTTTTTGATAATGTTTCTCTTATGTTATGATTTTTATACATGCCATCTTTCCATTTTCCATTTCATTAGTGATTTTCCATAAGGTTAATAAACAAAATTCTTGCTTTAAAAGCTCTGTTTTACTTGGAAATTATGATTTTGTGTATCTTTCTTCTATATTGGTGAATTCATGGTTCTCATGCTCACTAGGACCTCTGCATGTTCAAACTTTACACTACATCGACTTAAATTCCAAATCTATCATCAACTTGCTGCTATCTTGCTCTTATTTTTGGTTGTGCTGTAATCCTTTTAGTATTTCAAAGCCTAGTTGTGGTGATTCCTTATCTGATCCAACATTATACCTGCAAACATTCAAAACCATCTGAGTTGAAACTACCTAGCCTAAATCCTTTGCACTCCAGTCAGATTTTTTACTGTGATAATTGAGAGAGCCCTCTCTGGTTTGGTAGGGCTAGATACCAAACCAAAAAACTAGTTTGTGGTTACCTCTGTTGGTCTCCTTCTCAGCCTTGGGAGTACTCATGGAGTGATAACACATTGTATCGTTCCCGACCATACTTACCACGTTCCATAATTTTCCCCTCCATTTTCTTATATCTTTGGATTTTAAGGTGTATTGACCCAAGAAGGGGTTGTCCCTCATTCTATGGGAAGAAGGGGATAAAGGCCCAGAGGGGTTGATGTTAGGTAAAATATAAAATCCTTATATAAACCTTCCAGATGCTTCACCCATGCATCACCCAAGAAAGCAATGAAACACTTATCTTTAAGTAAAAGTGACTCACAATATAATAAAGAATGCTTAAAAGGTTAGTTGAAGGATAGGAGGTCTCATCACGAGCTGACCTATCACGTCCATGAATATCTAGTGGTATGACATTACCATCATCTGGTCACCAAACCAGGGTAATGACTCTCAGTTGCATAGTTGAGAGAAAGGGGGTCTCATCACGATTCAACCTTCTCATTTCCACTAGGTGTTTGTAGGTGACATTGCCATCATCTGGTCACCACGCCAGGGAAATAACCTTCAACCTATCCTTATGCTATATTGAAAGAAAATAAAGAAAGAAATATAAAAGGCAATTGATGGGCTTGGAAAAATCGCATTGCAGATGAAGGTACCACACACCCTCTACAAACGCACCCATGAATGAGACACTATGACCCCTTGTATGTCATGAACCCTATGCCCATTGAGTCTTGACCCCATATACTTCATCCACTTTACATGGCTTAGAGAGGGACCTTTTGGAAACTCTCCTTGACCTAGGGTAAGATCTACCCAATAGGACGCCTCATCAACCCTCCCATATTCAAGCTTGGCAAGTCGCATAGTGTCTTTGAGTTGTTAAATGTTTGATATAGTGATATTTGATGCACATGCTTAGATGGTTTATTTATTGATTGGATTCACTTATCATGATTTTATGACTTTAGATCCTTGGAGGGCATGCTCATTTATCTTTGCAGGACCTATTTGGTGGACAATTTTGGGAGAACAAGCCTAGCTTGGGCTTCCATGTGGCTACAATCCCACAGGTTGGATGCCAGGGGCCCGCATGTCGGATGATAGAGATAAAACTTAGAAGGCCTTGATGATGACTTGGATGACCTAGCCCAACCCTCACTTGCCAAACGATTTTCCCAGGAGGGTAAAAACATCCTAGTTTTTTAGCTTGACGTCATGGTTTTTGGGCTAGGGCATGGTGGTGAGATGCCACTCTTTTGACACATGGATGTTTGAGGAGGAGAAATGTATTCACCATTATGAGAGTTCTTAGATGCTTGACATGTGGCCTTTGGAGGCCTACCCCTGCTTCTCCAACACCAATGACTTCCTCAAAGTGGAAAAACGTCCCCTAAAGGGGTGACGTCCTCCTAAATTAGGGTTTTATTTGTGAAAAAAGTAAAATTTTAAGTGAATTGTTTAATATTACTTTGTTAAGGGGGAAATATTAGGGTTGTTGACCCCTAATCTTTTTATTTACTCCTTAATTTATGGACAAACTATGTTAGCTACATTTTGTATAAATAGAGATCATAAGATCTCATTTTAATCACAACTCTCCCTCTTGTGAGAGGCATTGGTCTAAAATTTGCGCCACACTTGTCTATTTTATGTCTTTTTCACTTGTTCATGGCTATATATTGGTGAATGATTGGTGGAATTCTAGTGCTAGCCTTGGATGATTCTTTTCTAGCTCTTATGGTGGATTATCTTGGAATTTCTCTTGATCTTGGTATGGTTTTCTACTATTATGTTGTCATTTTTTCAAGTCAAGTATTGTTATGATAGGAGTTAGGTGGGAAGTATAAGGGCATACACCCTCACCATAGTCTTCATCATTTTATTTCTTCATCTCATTGATTATACAAGGGTTTTCTAAGAGAAGTATAAGGGCATACACCCTCTTAGCTTAAACCCTATCTTAGAGAAAATTTCATTGGGAAGTAAAAGGCCTTACACCCCCAAAGAGGTATCTTCTCTAAGATATTTTTTTATTTGACTCCATCAAGCCAATAGTAAAGGCGCTATTCCTACTCTTTTTGCATTGGAGAAATAAAATATTGCCTTGGGAAACATGAATTTTGGTCATTTTTACTTCTTACAAAGTGGATTGTACTCCTTGTGCCTTCAGAACCTTACAGCCACTAGGGCGTCCCCATCAACGAGATACTTATTTATGTTGTTACAAAGTTTCATCTTCAGCCATTAGGGCTACAAAAACCCTAACTCATTTTCTTGAATAACTCTCTTATCAACCATTGGATTTTGCTCAAAGTTTGCATACTTACTCTTCTTAGCCTAGTGCACTTTTTGGAAACGTTTGAAGGGATTTCAATGGCTGATTTTCTTCCTGTAATACATTGAATGTTACAGCCATAAGGCTGATATAATTTTCTGTAGACAAGTGTTTACAACAGCCTTATCTTTTGTGCTAGAATATTGGTTTTTCATCTTGAGTTTAGCTAGTCTTTCTCTTGTATTTTCTACTTGATCTCTATCACTTATTGGGAAGATTATAGAACCATTTATTAGCTTATATATAATGTTATATATTGCTACAAATTAGGGACAAAAATCTTAACTTGCTGATCCAACTAGTATGTATCATTGCAAAGTGTCTTTTCTTATGTCTCGGACAGGTACAATCATCCAGAGAAGTACTATACCTGTGGGGAAGAAATTACTTGACTTGCAAGGCATCTCTCCCTACCTTTTATTCCACTTAGATTTTAACTCTAGGTTCTTCACTTCCATTTTCCTCTATCTCCATCTCAATCCCTCTAGGGTCACCGGGATTTCCTCCCTAGAGTGACCTAGTCACCCTTGAAGTGCGAGACCTACATCGAGGTGACATTGGGTGTAGGATTCCCAAGTTGTATAATTTTCTTTGTGGTCGGGTCAGGCTTTTCCCAACCTACAACTTGTGCTATAACATTTTGGCGTCGTTGTTGGGGAAGATTTTGAATCTTCTTTGTACCCTAACGACACTTTGGTAAGCTATCCCAAATCCTTTCCCTTAGCTTACTCGACAACTCCACCCGAGGAACTTTCCCTTTCCACCTTTATTGATGAGTTCATTTTGAAAATCATCCGACGATTCCACCTTCCTAGAACCCTTTTTTCCCCAAACATTTCCCCCCTGGGAGGTTCAAGCCTTCTAAGGTTTACCAAAGAAGGCCTCCTATCAAGTCTCCCGTTGCTAAAACCCTTTTCCATAAATCCATTCCTCTTTCTCCAATGGATTTCCCTTGGGTAAGAGACCTCTACAAACCCCTTAACATGACCAATATCCAAGGTTACACTAACTAGATGCCAACAAATGTCAACAAGTGGTTGCCAAAGTTCCCAGGAAACAATGTGATAATTGTCGAGGACCACGTTTATGTCATGGGCCGGGATATGAAAAATGAAGGTATTGATCATGAAGATGTGGACATGAGACTATTCGCTTCATCATTGATTGAAGAAGCTCTTGATTAGTTCAGAGGACTCCTTGATAATCATATCATGACCTATGATGTTTTTTCCACCTTATTTAAAAGAAGATGGTTGAGAAAAGCATATGGTGGGACACTTGGAACTCAATTCAATCAAATAAAGAAAAATGAGAATGAAATGGTGAAGAAATTCATTTCAAGATTTGATAGGTTGTACAATCAAATCCCAACAGATTATTGTCCTACAACATCATCAGTTCATTTCCTTTACATGAATGCCTTTGAAGGGAAGTTCTGATACATTCTAAAAGATAAAAATCCCACATCATTCGCAGAGGATAAATAATTCAATATCGACATTGAAGAGAATCTCCTTGATTCAAAAATAGAACCTTCTCAATATCCCCACAACAAGATAGAATCAAGGATGAAAGTTTACAACAACAATGTTCCTGATCTGATTTCTCTCCTAAATCAGAAGATAGACCAAATGAATTCTCATTTTGTCTAGGGGAAGGATCAGTTTATGAACTATTGACTACAACATGGATGATTTTAAGGATGAAAATGTATTTTAAAATGTAGAAACCTTGGTGAATATTACTAATCTTTCTTATGTAAACTAACGGTATTTTTTTAAAAAACATTCAAATTTCTAAGTATTTTATATAGTTTTTATAAAATTTTGGCAATTTTTAAGGTAAAATAATTTTATCTTATAGAATTTGGGTGAATCTCATTTTAGGAAAAACCATGGAAAATTAGCCCATGAGCGAAATTTATCCCCTAAAATCATCCGTGGACTACAGTGTAAAGCAATCAATCTGCTCCCAGACCTCAGTTTGCTAGACAACAGAGAGATTCCACCGGTTGGAAACCAATACCTCAATAAGAGAAAAATGCCCCAGATACTTTGAAAACTGTTGGAAGAGTTGATATAGAATCTTGGTGTCTCCCATGCCAAGTACCCCACAAGGAAGATGAATTCCTCCAACAAGATGAAGATTATCCTGACGATATAAACTTCATGATTTTCAATCTCAACGATGAACATGGTATTCAAGAACATATCAATGAAGCCAAAAGAATAGGAGGAGAGGGGATAATTTGGGCCTTAAATAAACTGATAGATGATAATAAAAAGTAATTAAGGAGGAGGTAAATTCTAACCTACAGAAGAAAAAATGATTCAACCCCTCCATTATAGCATAATACTCCTCTTCCAACAGCAGAAAAGGTGGCTCCACCACCTCAACCATCGGTATGTGATTTTTCTCCTAAGCCAACTCCTATAGATGACATTCAACTGAATATAGATGTGGCAAACATGTTTGGAAAACTAAATATGACGGTCCCAGTGATAGAGATGTGTAATATCCCTTCTATCAAAAGGGAAAATTTGAAAATCTTACAGGTGCCAACCGAGAAGGAGGATCCTCCCATCATGTTAAACACTATGTATCTCGATCGAACAAAGGACAAGAACCCTCCTTTCTACCTTTCGTTAGGCGTGAATGACCTTCGTTTGAATAGCTTCATGCTTGATTTAGGGGCCTCAACAAATGTCATATCATTGAAAGTAATGAAATAACTTGGTTTGAAGAAAACCCAAACTTATGGTAATGTATGTGGTATTGATTCCAGAAAGGTCAAATTCCTCAGTGTATGTGAGGAATTTGAGGTTTTCTTGATTGACTTTCCACATATCAACATTATCATGAACATAGTAGTGATCGATGTTTCAAATGCTTGGGGGATGATTTTATCTAGGAGCTGGTCTACTACTCTTGGGGGTTTCCTTAGCATGGATCTAACCCATGCACACATTCCTATGGGGGATGGAACTTTTCAGATACTATACAAATGAGAGAAATGGAGCCATCGTTGGGAAGGTATTGAATAGTAGAATATAACTGTTCACCCGGAAAATTGATTTGAACAATCAATTTTTCAGGAAATCAGAAGAAAGAAGTTTGATGTATTATTGAACTAGAATAGTTCATAATTTCATGAAATTGTTGAATCAGTAATCCTAACAGATTCTGTGGCTGCACATTTTTGCAGAAATATGGAAGATACATAGGGGGCTTACATCTAGGAAGGTGAGATCAGAGGGATGGATATCCATATGGGTATTAAAGGTGCAAACTCAATTGGATATGGAGAAGGAAAGGAAGAAAGCTTGAACTTGGTGAAGAAAATTAATTTTTTTAAAAAGGATGTCCAAATCCATAAAGTTGATAATGAAAGACTTATGAAATACAAGGAGCAGCAGGAGGACTTCAACATGAAGTTAATTCAAATCTTGAACATAATAGAAAATAATTTGGATAAGGAGAGTGGCTCAAGAAATTCAAGAAGTCACAGGTCTCCTGATGAGAAAATAAGAACAATGAGTGTTAGCAGACATCACCATCACTCCCCAAGACATTCCAATAGGAGAACACCCAGTAGCTCAAGTTCATCCCCTATCAAGAAGCATAAGAAGATGATTGGGGTGGATGAGCTATGGGGAGAAATGAACAAAATCAAACCTCCTATATTTGATGGTGAGCACTGTTGTCGCCCTTATGCACACTTGCAAACGTGAGCTAAGTCCGGCTCACTTAGTGTGCCCTCGGAGACACAATGTCTAAGTTCTTTCCCACACTGTCACCTTA
>JASDQU010374783.1:19883-58637 GCA_032191745.1 Picea mariana | reverse complement strand
GACTAGTTAGGCCACATTAACCTCCCTGAGATTAAAAAACCCCCGATGAAAGGAACTCCCCTGATGTCAACATCCAAGGTACCTGACCTAACTATGATCCATGCAGACATTATTACATTATTACCCTCGCAGGGGCGCGGAGATCCCGTTTACAAAAATATAAGCGCTGGTGTTTAAAAACACCCAGTAGAACCCAGCTGTCTTCGACATAGATAATCTTCATGAAATGAGTTGACCTCTGTGCTAAACCAGCGGTCAACAAGCACAAGAAGGATGAAGATGCAGAGACATGGTTGTTGGGCATGAGAAAGTATTTTCAATTACATAATTGTTCGTCATACACAGAATGAAGAATTTCTATATACCAGCTCAAAGGAAAGACATCCATGTGGTGGGATCAACTTGTGCAGGTGCAACACATTATGGAAAAAAATGTTACTTGGAAGGAATTCAAGAAGTATTTTGAAAAGATATACTTGACTAAGAGGTACTATGACAAGAAAATGAAAGAGTTCTTTGAAATCAAGCTTGGGAGTATGACCATTGATGAATATGAAAGAAGGTTTTTGGAGCTATTAAAGTATGTTTCATTCATCAAGGATGAGACTGTTAAGATTCAAAGATGTTTGAGTGAGCTTATGCTATTAATCAATGACAAGATACAATATGATGATTCCAAAACATTGGAGGAGACCATAAGGCAAGCTAAATGTTTATATGATCAACATAAAGCAAGGCCAACTTTCCAAAAATCTTGGGAATACAAGAAGAAATATAAGATGTAATAGAGGAAGAAGGGGACTAAGCCACCATTCTTCAGAAACAATCCTCAGGGCCAACCAAATTTTAGATAACCCAGAACAATTGAGACAAGGGGGTAAAGGCCAAGGCAACCACCTATTCAATGTTGGGGTTGTAAAGGAGATCATATGTATAAGGATTGTCCCCACATAGGAGAAAATGTGAGGATTGTTCACAATGTACAACAAGTTGAAACATTGGAGGACATGGGAAGAAACGTACCAATGATCTATGCAGCCCTGGACAATGAGCAAGTCGAGTTTTAGTCACATATGATTGAAGTAGAAGGTATGATCAACAACCAAACTATTGCTATTTTAATTGATTCAAGAGCTAGTCATAATTATATAGATCATAAGATGGTGGAAATATTGCATTTTCCAAGAAGAAAGCATGGAAAATCTTGGTTGGTGTAGCTAGATACTAGAGGCAAAATAAAGGTTAATGAGTTGGTAAAGTCATGTCCAATGGACATGAATGGACTGAACACCGACACAGATTTGAACATCTTTCCTTTAGGTTCCTATGAATTTCTAATTGGGATGGATTGGTTGAACCAACATCATGCTATCCTAGACTATCATAACAAGGAATTTACTTTCTTGGAAGGGGAAAGGAACCTAAGGACAGTACATCGAATTCTCAAGGCGATAACCATCAGAGAAATCTCAACAATGCAGCTGAAGAAAAGTTACAGGAAATGATGTCAATTATTTGCATATCATATGGAAGAGACATCTAGATCAAAGGTGTCAAATATTGAATATCATGCAGTCTTAAAAGAATTTGAGGATGTATTTAAAGAAATACCAGGATTACCCTCTAAAAGAGATTGATTTCTCTATAAATCCGATTCCTGGAGTAGCTCCAATATCCAAGATTCCCTACAGTATGAGTACAATAGAACTGAAGGAGTTGCAAATGTAACTTGAAGAGATTATGAATAGGGGGTATATATGCCCAAGTGTGTCACCTTGGGGTGCCCCAATTTTGTTTCTAGAGAAGAAGGATGGAACTTTGAGACTCTCCATGGGTTTAAGACAGTTGAACAAGGTAACTGTGAAGAATAAGTATCATTTGTCAAGGATCAATGACCTCTTTGATCAGCTGAAGAATGCAAAAATATTCTCCAAGGTTGATCTCAGGGCAGGTTATCATCAAGTAAGAATTAAAGAAGAAGACATCAGCAAGAATGCTTTCCAAACAAGGTACGACCATTATGAATTCACAGTGGTGCCATTTTGGTTATCAAATGCACCCGCTGTTTTTATGTGTTTAATGAATGGAATTTTCAGAGAATACCTGGATAAGTTTGTCATTGTCTTCTTGGATGACATTCTTATATATTCCAATTCATAGGAAGATGATGAACAACACTTGAGGTTGGTACTATAGGTATTAAGGGAGCATCAGATGTATGCCAAATTGAGAAAATGCTCATTTTATCAGAAGCAAATCCTTTATTTGGGACATATCATCTCAGAAGAAGGGATAACAGTGGAGCTATAAAAGATTGAGGCCATTAGAGGATGGTTAGCACCAAAGAATGTGACATAAGTCAAATCATTCATGGGCCTTACAGGCTACTACAAAATATTTATTGAAGGATTCTCAAGGATTGCACACCCAATCACTTCCTTGCAAAAGAAGGGAGTGAATTTTCAGTGGACAGTGGAATGTGAAAAGAGTTTCCAGCACTTGAAGCATCTATTAACCAGTGCTCCAATACTAAGAATTGTTGATCCAAATGAAGACTTCATTGTATGTACAAACGCGTGTAAAGAAGGACTTGGTGGAGTCCTCGGTTACTACATCCATTACCCATTCCTGAGTGGAAATTGGAAGTTGTGACAATGGATTTCATCATCAAGCTGTCCATAACAAACAAGCAGCATGATTCTATCATAGTAGTACTAGACAAGGTTACCAAAGATGCCCATTTCATTTCAGTGAAGCTCAATCACAAGGAAACTAATGTTGTTGATATTCATATGAAGGAAATTGCTCGATTTCATGGTATACCCAGGAAAATTGTGTCTGATAGAGATCCAAAGTTTACATTGAAATTTTGGAAAGGATTATTTAAAGGATTTGGAACAAATTTGAATTTCATCACAACTTATCATCCAAAATATGATGGGTAAACATAGAGGGTGAATGAAGTGATCGATGATATGTTGATGATGTATGTGATGGATAAACCATCAAAATGGGAATAATACCTACACTTGGTAGAGTTTTATTATAACAATGGGTACCAAGTATCTCTAAAGATGAGCCCATTTAAGACACTTTATGGAAGAAGGTGCAATACACCTATAAGCTGGGATAACACATAAGATATAGTAGTAGTTGGGCCAGAATTACTCATAGAAATGGAAGAGCACGTGTTGAAAATAAAACATAATTTAAAGGTTTCTCAAGACACGCATAAAAGCTATGTAGAAAAGGAAAGAACTCACAGGGATTTTAAAGTGTGTGGTTATGCATTTTTAAAAGTGAAGGCCAACAAAAGTTCCATGAAGTTGGAAAATTGTTCAAAGTTGGCAGCTCATTTTTTGGGACGTTTGAAATCCTAGAGAGGATTGGTGTAATACCCCAAGGACGAGCCCTGGTTATATCTATGAATTGTAACATGTTTTGTAGGCTGGTGAGCCAAACAATTATAAGCTATGGGATTATGTGTTTATTAGGCCAGAGAGCCTAGGTATTAATGCCATGAGCCTGATTTTGTATATGTAATTTTGCATATCATTAATAAAATATAAACATCACTACGTGTGGACCGACCATGAAGAAAGAGTGATGGGGGACTAAGGTTCCACTAGGATGGGTAAGGGAGGGGGGACTGAAAGGTTGGAAATAGGGGCTAAGCTTAAGGGCTTAAGTCCAAGAGAATAATAATATATTATTATTATTCCAAAGGTTGTTTAAAAGGATATTTTTTGTCCTAAGTTCTAGAGAAAGGGAACAAATGCTAAATGGAGTGCATGCAGCTCCAGGAAGATAGGTGTCGACATGGGATAATGCAGTTAAAGCTAAAGGGTCAACTCGTGTTGAGGGGTTCGCGACCATTTTTCCATCCTCCTTCTGAACTCGTTGGCCTCCATTACCGACCTTTGCAATTTTCTTGTCACGCATCCTGAAACCAATAATCCGTGGGCCGATCTGTGTCTTATGTGGAACTCGACACTTGGGTAATCACCTGAGCATGTTGTGTCTTAGTGTCTGGTCGTTGTTGTTTTCAGTGCCCATGCCCATTTTCTGTTGCGGCCGTCACCCTTGTGTCAACGGAGTGATGATGTTGTTGAGGTTGCCCTCACCTGGTTGGAACTGATTTGAAGTGGTTGAAGAAGGAGGTTGTCAGGCCTGTGAGAAACTCTCTCTCCAGGTGAGAGAGGTGGTTGTGGATTGAAGAAGTAGGTTGTCAGGCCTGTGATCAACTCTCTCCAGGTGAGAGGGTGTGCTAAGGAGGTGAGTTCTCCTAGAGGGAGTCTCATAGCTTCTATAGAGCTCTGATAATTCCAGTCCGGCCTGTTGCTGAAGCCCAAGGTAAGGGAGGTGGAGCAGCCGATGGACTGTGTTATAGTGAAGGTGTATACTCCTGGGGTGGGACAGGCATGTGGGGAATGAGAGTCTGTGAGCAGTGGGCGTAAGTGGCTCCTGGGAGAGAATCCTTCCTCTTAACTATGTGACTTCCCTGTTGACCTTGCCTAGCCTAGGAATCCCTTGCCCGATGGAGTTTAGTCCCATTTCGTGGGTGACCTACTACTGAGAGTGATGAGCAGCGCGGTCTAAAGATGAGAGGTTCGTGGAAGGTATGCATGCAGTTGGTGTTTTTAATCCAGTTAAAAGATAAGTATCATTTTCGCTTAATTTATATGTTATGCATGACTGTGATTCTTAAATGTTATCATGTATTCTGTTGCATGTTTGAATTACTGTTAATTCCAGTTGAGTTTGTATGGTAGCAGTAACTCTGATTGATGTGATTGAATTCATTAGAAATTCATGTTATATATATGTGTATGTTCCGCAATGGCGTTTCCCAACCTGTTGGTGGTTGGGGATGTTACAATTTGGTATCAGATCAGTAAAGGAAGCAAAGTTAAGGTGTTTTTGTAGCATTACCCGACTTGTTGGTGGCTGGGGATGTTACAATTTGGTATCAGAGCCATGGTTTCAACACTGAGCTTGGATGGGCCATGTTAGTGGACGCTGAACCAAAAGTTTCAGAAAATAATTGTTGTCGAAATGGACAAAATTCAAGTGCAGAACGATGGTTCAAGCACTGAGCCTGGATGGACTGGATAAGTGGTCATGAGGACCAAGGTTTCAGGGAGAAATTGTGTCAAGAGGAACCAATTTTGAACTTCAGAGCATTCCTGAGTGCCAAGAAGTTACCTTGGTCGTGTTATGAAGCTCAAGAGGTGTAGCGACATTGTAAAACCACGACAGACGTGGTATTGGGCCGCAGAGTAATGTTGGCCATAGGATCTGTTCAGAAAACGGGGGAATCCTTAAGGACCGTCAGATCTGGAGAAAGTATAGGAAGGTTAACCTGGAAGAATTACCGTTAGATCAAGATATTATCACATATAGTTGTCAAGGGCAACAGGTCGTCCAAGTTCGTGGTCTACACAGGAAGCGTCCGAGCGCAACATGCAGAGCAACTCATTTCAAGCTTAAAATACAAACAGAGAGGTTGAATTTTGTCAGCGGTGGAGACTCTAGGAGTATTCCAGATTAACGGCCCCCGAGTATTCGTGATTTCAAAATTGAATGAAGTATAGTGCCATGAGAAAGGCCGAAGCCCGAAGTCCTGAAGCAGATCTCGGCCATCGATTCGAAAAGGGAAGATCTGATACATTGATATGAAGAGGGCATATTTGAGCCACTGATCATAAATCCTCGTCCAAGATCACAATATCGACGACTAGAATCGATTGCAGGGACGCGACGTGCTCGTGTGATAATTTTCTTGAGCGGTCCCGCAATTGAAGCCGTGGGTTGGAAAAAGTAATACATGGAAAAATGTGGTGGATTGCGGGCTCAAAAGCGCTGTGAACCCAAACCACCTTTGAGCGGCCCCGCAATCATGCGTTTATATAGCGTCCTATCCGAGAGCAGTGTGTGGCCACCCACTGGGAATTAAGCCGCATTTCAATCCCGAGAAAAGGTAGTTAATGAAGTGAGGCAGCAGTTGAGACCTCGTCTCACCCCATAAATGGAAAGCCAGAAAGGACTGGCAGAGGAGAGCTTGTGTCTAACAAGGGAAGTCATGCGCAGAGGATACTGCATGTGCAGTCTGACTGAGAAGACATAGGCGTATGGCATTGGACGAGAAGCTCGAGCATGTCTCTACTGGGCAAATTTTTGAGTATATGTATGTAGTTTTGATATTTTGTGAGGGTCGATGGTCGAGCTATGCTCCTGCGTTTAAATTTTTTTATAAAGAACACTGGTTATATGGTTATGTAATTCAATCAGAGACTTTTGGTTTAATAAAAGTCAACTTCATGTTTCCATTCTTTATTGCCTCTGATACTGAATGTTCATGATTGAAGGATTCACATGGATGTTTATGACTGAGTTGTAATGGATGTTAGATTATAGCCTGGTTATAGCGTTTTCAGTCTCCTGAACTTTGAATCCAAGAAGATCTTGTTTTCTGAGTTTTTCCTTCTTAGGCTGTTGGAAGACTTGTTGTCCAAAGTAGACATTTCATTTTCTCCTCAATTTCTTCCTCCTGCTCACCCTTCCTACAACTTAGTGACTAAATTTGAATCAAGACCTCATTTGCGGGTGCATGTTGGTCCAGTTTTCTGAGTTAAAACGATATTATCCTCAGCTTGTGCCCATTCGACCCCCTTTAAAATTGTTCATTGTGACACATAAACTGATGGGTATTGGGCTTACCTCTTCCGCAATCCAGAGGTGACTTCTAGTGCTAACATTTCTGGTGTCGTTGTCGGGGACAAATTAAATATTTTCCTTGGGTAGAATGACAACAAACTTATGATTCTGAAGGTGCATAAAAAATCAGAGCCTTTGAAGATTGTGCTTGCACCTGGTGACTCCATTGAGGTGAATCCATTGTCTCAACTCCAATGTTTTAGTGTGGCTGCTTCTGGCTACATATGGTAGCCCTTGGGAGAAAACAACGACCATATATGGTCTTTTATGGTGAACAAAGACCAGACACACTCTTACTGCATATCTTTCACCTGGCGACTCCATGATTAAATAATCGATTGGCGACTCCAATGGTTCGAAATGGACAAAATCCTGGCTCAGAGGCTTGCTCCTTTTGATTTTTCTGCTGTTTCTAGTTTTCCTAATGTTATCCCTACTACGGATAAATGGGGCGATTATTTTCCCATATTTAGAGAGCGTAAAGAGGACAAATCTGCTCAACATATCCGTGAGTTTCATGAACTCATGCATCAATGGGACATACATCATGAGGATGTATTATTAAAAATGTTCATGTTCTCGTTAGAAGGGGATTCTCGTGAATGGTATTATTCCTTACCCCCTGCTAGTATTTATTCCCTAAGGGAATTTCATGCAACATTCAATAGGCGTTATCAAAAGTATCATTCCTTTGAGTTAATCTATCATAACTGTTGTGAGGAGTATAGAGATGATGTTCAGGACATAGTTCGTTCTTGACAAAGTTGTGAGGATGAGGGACATCCCTCGGAGGATCTGATGGAGATGATACAATCACTTTCTACAAGTATAGAGGAATTAAAGGTAGATTTTTCTCACTGCTCTTACGAAGAAAATGCAGAGGATATTCCAGTCCTGGAAATAGATGTTCTTGGCAGACCTGCTTATGATGAAGAAGTGATGTTGGACACTGACCAAGAACAAACATCTTCTGACAGATATCCCAACGAAGACGATGAAGAGCAGAGCTCTTCCATGGTTCCTGTTTATAGTGATTGTGAAACTGATCCTGGGGAGAGCCATGAAGGAGAAAAGGAGGAGCCACATCTCTCGACTATCTTGGCTCAAAATTTTGCCCCTTTCAATTTCTCAGCCATATCTGGTTATCCACATCCAGTGCTGGCTATAAACGAATGGGATGATTATATTCCGAGATTCAGAGGAAGCAAGCATGACCATCCTGGTGAGAACTTATTAAAATTTCATGTATGCATTCTTGAACATGGCTTCTTTCACGAGAATGTCTGGATCGAGATGTTAAATTTTTCTTTAGAAGAAGATGCTCTTAGATGGTGTCTATCTCTCCCTGCTGCTAGTATCCATTCTTTGAAGGATTTTCACGATGATTTTAATTCGTATTACAAGAATATTTACCTGGATCATCTTATTTTTGATCACTGTTGTAAGAGGTTTGCACTCCACATTCTATAGATGATAGAGTGTTCCTCGCGTGATGAATCCGATGAAGATCTGATTGAAAGAGAAAGCAAGGATGAAAGTGAGTATTTTGCAAATACATATGAAATTTTTTCTCTCTCTATTTCCCAAGAATAAGTCCTTCCAGATATGATTGATGATAGTGCTGATGATGGCATAACTATGGATGAATTATTTTCCACCCCTAGTACACGTGTTGTCTCAAATGTAAAAGAAGAAATGGTTGAAGAAAAGAATCAAGATATTGCTCTTTTCTCTTTGCAAGATAAAATAGTTCTGCGCTCACCTACCCCTGAAGAGTATTCAAAAGAAGAAAGAATAGGCTACCAATATTCTTATGAAAGTGAAAGCTCCTACCAAGAGAAACATGATAGAGAGAAAGAGCCATCCTTGGATACACATGAAGAGACTTCTTACTCTCAGCTAGCAGATGTTTTCAGAGTAGACAAAGAAGAAAAGGAGCAACAGAAGGGGAAATTTATCTCCTGTCCAGAGCCTGAAAGTGAGCAACCATCGTCTGAGGTCAATTAACCTGCATTAGCCTCTCATCCACCTATGCCTATTAGAGATATTCAACCATGTGTGAGCAGCTGTGTGATAGAGCAGACTGCCTGTTATAATTTTTTTGGAGTTTGTCGCTTGGCCTATGAGCCTATGAAGGAATACATGGAGTTGTATTTCCTTCATGTTTTGAAGCCATTCATCTTTATCCTAACCTCAACATTAGGAGGAAATCTGAAGGATGTAACCGATCTGCTGTCACGGTTGCATCATCTGTTACTAATCATGGACAGAGTGAAGGAGCTTCTAGTTAGGAAGTTACTTGAATGGCTATGGTGGAAGTTTCCTTTCACCTAACACTATGTAAAAAATCAATTAGTATAGGAATGTACATAAATAACCTCCTTCGGAGCCCATGTATTTTGCTTTTTTTTTTAGGATAGTGTGCTTGTCGGCCTTTAATCCTCAACGAGATGTTTTTTGAGCATGACTCCATAGCCCAATGTAGAAGGTGACTGGAACTACTTGTTCTTGGCAGCTCGTAGGGAGCATGCCATCCCTTGTGGAGCCGAATGTTATCACATATAGTTGTCAAGGGCAACATGTCTTCCAAGTTTATGGTATACACAAGAAGCGTCTGAGCGCAGCATGCAAAACTTTCATTTCGGGCTTAAAATACAAACAGACATGTTGAATTTTGTCAGCGGTGGATATTCCAGGAGCATTCCAGATTAACATCCCCCGG
Source organism: Picea mariana (assembly GCA_032191745.1). Classification (NCBI taxonomy): domain Eukaryota; kingdom Viridiplantae; phylum Streptophyta; class Pinopsida; order Pinales; family Pinaceae; genus Picea; species Picea mariana. The sequence continues at coordinate 49,198 of JASDQU010374783.1, read as the reverse complement.
GTATTCGAGATTTCAAAATTGCATGAAGTATAGCGCCATGAGAAAGGCCGAAGCCTGAAGTCCCGAAGTAGATCTCGGTCGTCGATTCGAAAAGGGAAGATCTGATCCATTGATCTGAAGAGGGCATATTTGAGCCGCTGATCGTAAATCCTCACCCAATATGACAAGATCGATGACCACAGTCCATTGCAGGGATGCGACGTGCTTGAGCGATAATTTTCTTGAGCGGTCCCGCAATTGAAGCCATGGTTTGGCAAAAGTAATGCGTGGCAAAAGGTGGTGGATCGTGGGCTCAAAAGCGGTGTGAACCCAAATCACCTTTGAGCGGCCCCGCAATCATGCATTTATATAGCGTCCTATCCGAGAGCAGCGTGTGGCCGCCCCTGGGCATTAAGCTGTGTTTCAATCTCGAGAAAAGGAAGTTAATGAAGTGAGGCGGCAATTGAGACATCGTCTCACCCCATAAATGGAAATCCAGAAAGGACTAGAAGAGGAGATCTTGCGTCTGACAGAGGAAGGCATGCACAAAGGATACTGCATGCGCAGTCTGAGTGAGAAGACACAGGCATATGGGATTGGACGAGAAGCTCGAGCATGACTCTGCTGGGCGAATTTTTGAGTATATGTATGTAGTTTTGATATTTTGTGAGGGTCGATGGTCGAGCTATGCTCATGCATTGTTTTTATAAAGCACGCTGGTTATATGGTTATGTAATTCAATCTGAGACTTCTGGTTTAATGAAAGTCAACTTACTGTTTCCATGCTTTATTGCTTCTGATACTGAATGTTCATGATTGAAGGATTCACATGGATGTTTATGAGTGAGTTGTAATGGATGTTAGATTATAGCCTGGTTATAGCGTTTTCAGTCTCCTGAACTCCGAATCCAAGAAGATCTTGTTTTCTGAGTTTTTCCTCCTTAGGCTGCTGGAAGACCTGTTGTCCAGAGCAGACCTTTCATTTTCTCCTCAATTTATTCCTCCTGCTCACCCTTACTACAACTTACTGACTAAAGTTGAATCAAGACCTCATTTGCGGGTGCATGCTGGTCTAGTTTTCCGAGCTAAAACGATATTATCCCGAGCCTGTGCCCATTCGACCCACTTTAAAATTGTTCATTGTGACACATAAACTGATGGATATTGGGCTTACCTCTGCCGCAATCCAGAGGTGACTTCTGGTGCTCACACAAGCCAAGAGCAGAAGGTAAGACGGGTGATGAAGGGCGGTTTAGAACCGTCGGATCTACGCGCAAATGGATATGAACCGTAGATCTCACGATAGATCGTAACTTTGGAATTCAACGATTAGAAGTGGGATGTGCTGATGCGCAAAATTCCAAAACACGAAGTTCCGAAGGAAAAGAACAACCCATAATTTTGGATTTCGGAAGTTGGGAGAACTAATGCATGCTGAAGAGAGAAGTTCCGAAGTTTAGAACTTCCGAAGCGAAAGAGTAGACGTGGTGGGGCCGGATGAAGTCGCCAGAGGTGGCATGGACCTTTCTAGGCATGACATGTGCCACCACCTGAGTTGGTGACATCTGTACTATGTGGAATCGGAGGATAAAGAAGCCCATAAATTTAGAATTTGGGATATTGGAAGGAGGCAAGCATGAAAACTTCGGGAACCCGAAGCTCCGAATCTCTGAAGTCCTGAAGCTCCGATGCCATAATTTCCACAGTGGGTATCAGTTGTTGGATGCCCGTGGATTATTGATCCACCCCATTTCATGAGTTCATTAGTTCAGAACTCCAAGAGTTGTTGTATTGTTCTTGGAAGACTTCTGAAGCCGTAGCCCTGAAGTCCCGAGTAAGCACCTATCGATCTAGCGCTTGGCCACGACCCGTGGTCACATGGGTTGGGGGCTAAGAGAAAGGGGCTAGTGCCCAAAAATCTATTGCAGAATGAAAAGATCTGCGGGGATTCTTGGTTTATCGATAATCACAGAGAATGAATTCTGAACGCTTTCTTGAATCAGATTGGTTTATGAATATGGTGGAATTTGTTAAGGATTGATGGCTTGACAAATTTCAGTTGATTCCACATTGTGTTGCAGAGTCAATGATTTTTATAACCACACAGAATTGTCGCTTAGTGCAGAGAAATGGAGGAGACACATAATGCTTCTAGTTCATATAATGAAGCAAGAGGAATGGATGTCCATGTGGGGGTTGAAGGATCAAACACCAATGGACATGGAGAAGAGATAGATAAGGAGGGAAACATGATGAAAATCATTGAAATATTGCATAAGGATGTCCAGACTCATCAAGCAAATAACAAAAATCTCATGAAATCCACGTATCATCAGGGAGAATTCAACATAAAGTTGATATGGAGCTTGGAAAGGATAGAAAGGAATTTGGATAAGGAGAGTGACTCCAGTAAATCAGGAAGTCACAGATTCCCTGATGAGAAAAGAAAATCCAGGAGTATTGGAAGACACCATCATCACTCCCAAGGATAATCCAAGAGGAGGGCACACAGTAGCTCAAGCCCATCTCCTACCAGGAAGCATAGGATATCTAGAGTGGATGAGCTGAAGGGAGAAATGAACAAGATTAAGCCTCCTACGTTTGATGGGGAGAACGAGAAGAAGGAATATGCCGAGACATGGTTTCTTGGCATGAAGAAATATTTCCAATTGTAGAATTATTCCCCTCATGCAGAAGGGAGAATAACAATGTATCAACTGAAAGGAAAGGCATCCATGTGGTGGGACCAACTTGTGCAAGTGTAGCACATTAAAGATAAAAATTTTACTTGGAGGGAATTCAAGAAGTATTTCGAAAAGAAATACTTGACTAAGAGATACTATGACAGAAAGATGAAAGAGTTCTTTGAACTCAAGATGGGTAGTATGTCCATTGATGAATATGAACGAAGGTTTTTTGAATTGTTGAAATATGTTCCTTTCATCAAAGATGATACTGTAAAAATTCAAAGGTATCTAAGTGGAATACCACCTTCCATCAGTGATAAGATCCAGTGTGATGATCCTAAAACTATGGAAGAAACTATAAGGAGAGAAAAATGCCTATATGAGAAGCAAAGAGAAAAACCTGTTTTCCATAAGGCTTGGGTAGACAAGAACTAATTCAATATGGATCAGAGGAAGAAGGGAACTAATCCACCTTTTTTCAGAAACAATCCTCAAGGAAAACAATCTTTTAGAGAGCCCAGGAAGGTAGAAGTACGTGGACAAATGCCAAGACAACCACCTATGGAATGTTGGGGTTTAAAAGAAATCATAGGTATAGGGATTTCCCCCACATAAGTGACAAGGTCAGAGATGTCCACAATGTTCAACAAGCATAAACAATGGAAGACATGAGCAGTAGAATACCAAGGATCTATGCAGCCTTGGGCAACAAACAAGTTGAGTTTCAATCACACATGATTGAAGTTGAAGGTATGATAAAAAACCATGCCTTTACTATTTTAATTTATTCAGGGGTTAGTCATAGTTATATAGATCCCAGGATGGTGGAAATTTTGTAATTTCCAAGAAACAATCATGGAAAATCTTGGTTAGTGCAGCTGGCTACAGGAACCAAAAGAAAAGTTATTGAGTTGCTTAAGTCCTTTCCAGTGGACATGAATGGACTGAACACAAGGGATGAATTGAACATCTTACCTTTAGGTTCCTATGAATGTCTAATTGTGATGGATTGGTTGGACCAACACCATGCCATCTTAGACTGTTGTAGCAAGGCATTCACTTGCCTGGATGAGGAAACACAACACACATGTGATTTTGGAAATTTCAACGAGTACAAGTTCTAGGGATGAAGTGCACACCTCTCTTGGGTGCTAGCCTCCTTGGTTTTTGAGAGAACCCTTTTGTGTGCTATGTCTATGGTGTGGGAGTTCTTTCTCTTGAAGAATATAGCAAAGTATTGGCTAGGTTTTCTTCCCTTGTTGAGAAGGGTTTCCTAGGATACTTCTTGTGTACTTGTGCATGGTATTTTTTCTTGTTATATTGGTTACTGCAACAAATTGTTTATGGTGTAACTATAATTGTCTATGGTTAAAGTAAAATGATAAAAATGGAATAAAATTCATGCTTGAGCCTAGCGTAGTGAAAAAATCAACACAGAATCAGATCATAGGTCTTGAAGAACCCATTGCACAAGCATTCAAAGCAATCCATCCTCTTCTTCTGGAGTTCTGTACGACCCTCTAGGGTTTGCTGCAATTATGTACGAACCTCCTTTTCTGAGGTGTTTCAACACCTTAAACTTGGATGTTGTGGACAAAATTTGTAGAGGAGTGTACAGCCTCCTTCAATGCACCTCCATCAAGATTCAAATTTCATTTCCGAGCATTTTGGATTTTTGGCCCTAGGGTTTCTAAGGTTTCACAATTTTCTGCAGAAATTTCAGACTTAGGGTTTCTGTAGCTCATTGAAGGATCTGTTCAGCTCACCAGTGTTATTATAATTTTCCAGGCTTATTGTTGGTAGTCATAAGTAAAAAAAAACCTAATGTTGCTAGCCTAGCCTAGCCTTTAGGTTTTCTAGCCTAGTTGACAAGGGTTTGTGAAGAATCTAAAAATATGATGAACATAACTATGATGGAAGACAAGCTTGATGAATCAAGCAAATACAGTTCTAGGAAGCCAAGACTTCAAAGAGATTAAGACATAAACATTTCCGCACTCTCAGGTATGGTTCCTACCAATGATGATACTTGGTTAATTGACATTGGTGCCTCCATGCACATGACCGGTTTTAGATATCACCTAACTAATCTTGTTGAGAAAGAGACCAATCTACATGTTGTCCTTGGAGACGATACCAGATATAATGTGAAAGTGGTTGGAAATTCTACCTTTCAACTAGATTCTGGCATGCAACTTCAACTATGTGAAGTAATATATGTACCTAGGATGAAGAGGAACCTTGTATCCATTTCTGCCTTAGAAGACAAAGGATACAAGATTACCTTTTCTGAAGGAAGAGTTATTGCATGGCACAAGGATTCACATATAAATTTTGCTAAAGTAATTGGTGTTCGAGAAAGAAGCTTATACAGATTGACCATCAGACCAGTCCAGGCCCTGTTACATGATACTATAAGCTTGAGTGAGCTATGACATAGGAGACTTGCTCACATTTATTATAGATCTCAACCATCTCTAGGGAAAATGGTAACAGGCCTTCCAGAGATACAAATTCATCATAAAGGTGTTTGCAAAGGTTGTGCTCTTGGAAAGAATGTTAAAGGGTCCTTCTTGAGCAGTGACAATAGATCCAAGGAAATATTGGACTTGATACATTCAGATGTGTGTGGGACAATGATTTTTTCCTCCCTGAATGGATATGTTTACTATGTATTCTTCATAGATGATCACTCCTAGAAAACTTGGATTTACTTCGTGAAGAACAAGGATGGAGTCCTTAAAAAATTTCAAGAATTCAAAGCTCAGGTTGAGAACCTGACCCGAAGAAAGATGAAGGTACTAAGATCAAACAATGGAGGAGAATACACCTCCAAGAATTTCAGCAATTTTTGTATTGAAGCAGGGATCAAGAGGGAGTATGCAGTTCCTTACAACCCTAAAAAAAATGGGGTTACAGAGATGAATAATAGAACTATCATCGAGGCAACGAAATCCATGATACATGATCAGAGTCTACCTACGACTTTGTGGGAAGAAGCATGCATGACAATAGTATATGTTCAGAATAGGAGTCCTCACCAGATATTGAAGAACATAAATTCAGAAGAAGCCTTCACTGGAGTGAAGCCTGATATTGGAAACTTCAAGATATTTGAGTGCCCAGTATACTTTCATGTCCCCAAAGAGAAGAGATCCAAGCTAGACCCTTCAGGGAGAAAGGGTACATTTGTGGGATGCAATGAATCTTCAAAGGCATATCAGATCTACATCCCTGGTAAGAGACATATTGAGATAAGCGAAGATGTTACCTTTTAAGAAGATATATCCTTTCAAAGATCCAGAGAATCTAAAATGGAGATTGATAGTGAGACAATACCTTCTCCCCCTTCAACAATTCATAGGGAGACATACATTATTCCAGTTGATCCAGTTGTTCTAGCTGATCCAGTTGCTCCAGTTGATATGCCCAGAGATATTGCAGTAGGGAATAAAATTCTTTCTTGGGCTCGACAAACTCTGCAGGAGGCAGAGGGACATACAACCCCTCAAGGAACATCCTGAGAGAGCAAGAGACCAAAGATATTTTCGAGATACCTTTCAGCCATGAGCCACATCATTGATTCTGAGCCTTCTTGTTATGGAGAAGCGACATGTGAACATGTATGGAAAGATGCCATGATAGAAGAATATCAATCTATCTTGAATAAGTATGTATGGGATATCGTTCTGAGACTAGAAGGGAAGTCTATAGTTACTTCCAAGTGGATCTATAAGATCAAACATGCAGTTGATGGAAGTATTGAGAAATACAAAGAGATATTTTAAGCCAGAGGATTCTCACAAGTAGAGTGAGTTGACTATGATGAGACATTTTCTCCAATAGCCTGATACACTTCCATCCGTACTATCATGGCATTAGCTGAATCCATGGGTTGGAAACTAAATTAGATGGATGTAAAGACATCCTTTCTCAATGGTGAGATTGAGGAAGAGGTTTATATCGAGAAGCCAGAAGGATTCATGATACACAACGAGAAATCTCATGTGTGCAGGTTGAAGAAAGCCCCGTATGGACTAAATGAAGCACCTCGTGCTTGGTATGAGAAAATGGATGGATTATTGATGAGTTTGGGCTTCTGCAAGAGTGTTGTTGATCCAAATCTATTGTTGTGTTGGTTTTGTCAATTGGGTGAGAAAAAACACAACACTTGCATCTTTAGATAAGCTTGCTAAACAAGACAGAAGTTTGTGAATGGGTTAGATAAATCAAACACACATGAAAACAAAGAAATACAACTAATAAATAAATGTTAGAAAGCTTGAGAAACTTAGAACCATGAAAATAAAAAAAAATGACAAACATATTGCTACCAATGGATCAATAGATTGATAGGAAAAACACCGTAGAGAAAGGCAGGGACTTATGAGTCCCCTCTTCCTCCTTGGGAGGGCTCTTGAGTTCCCTAATTGAGAGCTCTTCTCTTCATACAATGAAAGAAATGAAAAATGGTGAAGAAAAACAATGCCTATTCCCTCAAGAGGTGAGTGGAATGGTCTATTGCAATTGTGCTTGAAGGATTCAAAGAGAAAAGATGATTCTCTTAGAAGAATTCTTGCAGCATAACAACACCTTGAAGATCTTATTTTCTTATCACACTCATGGCTCTTATTTATAGCATCCATTCATGGAAAAATGTAATTGATTCATAGTGTGAACAAGGGGCCTTTTAGAGCACCCTCTATCCCTTGACCATCCTCCAAGCTAGATTTCTCTCATATATGAGTGTCAAATCATGTTGGGGGTCAGACTAGAAGTGGTTGAGGGGCCGAAAAGATCCATAAATGCATTGTTCATAGAAGTACGTGGATTTTCTCTTAGACATTTGCACATTTTGTGCACAGTGCAAGTTGACGCATGTGTTAGCCGACTCATTATGCGCATTGTGTGCACGCTTCCTTTGGTGAATTTGCGCACTTTGATTTTTGACCCAATTATACAATTTTTTTTCATTTTGATGGATTTTGGTGTTGTAGGTGGACTAGTTGATGGAATTGATGTTTTTCTTCAACCATTGTGCGCAATGTTGTAGACAATTTTTCAGTGATAATAGATGCCCCCTGATGTGTGAGGTTAGGAGCATACATATAGCCAAAATACATCAATGTTTTTTTTGTTGAGAGTTCCATTGTAATGAAGAGTGAAGAGAGTAACTGCAAGAGAGATCCATCAGAGGGAGAGGGAAAAATGTGGGACCCAAACCTTTCTCTAGGGAGAAAAAATAAAATATGTGTAAAAACAAGGCAGGCATGCCCCATGCTCGTGTCATGAAACCAAAATGTGAGATTGTAACTAAATGTGTATGGTGATGTAGATAACTGCAACGCCCTCGGGGGAGGTTGATAACGAAAAATGATAGTTATGAATGGTGAACAGACACTGAAGTGAGGCAAGGACGACTGTAAGAATGGTCAATGACTCATAGGGATTGATGTCCTAACAGATTCAGAGGTCTTTGGCTGGTATGAAACAACTGCAATAGTCGCATAGTAAGGCGTAACATGGGAGTTTTCTGAAGTTGAATGTTATGGGGATCAACAAAATCAGAAAGTAATGATGCTTCTCCTTGTGTCATCCGAGACTCCTCATTGAAAATTTAATGAGAGTCAATATATTTTTTCCCTATCGGAAACTGTGTTGATGTCGACATGAAGGGAGATGTGACTCCAAGAAGCAAAGGGCTTCATGAAATACACTGAGTAATAGGTGATATTAGGTATTGATGGATAACATGAACAAAGTCAAGATGCTGTGGGACTCAATACTGCCCTTAGTTGGGGTGTTGAAGGATGATTGGAAGCAACTGTAAAACTGGATCTAGTGTTAGGGGGACAACCAGATATGGGGTTAAAATGTGCCAAAGGCTAACAAAGTGGGAAAAATCAGAGATCGTGGGTACATGGGCTTGGGATACTCAGAGTTTGTTAACGTTGTCAATGTAAAAAAAGGGTGGATGCCCCAACCAAGGGAGACATGGGTTGCTTTTCCAGGTAAAACGAAGGCCATCAAGGATGACGACAAAAAGATATGTATATGCTCAAAACAAAGGCTTTTTACAATTACCAAAGAAATAAAGAATAATTTGGGTTGGGTATACAGATACAAAAATGGGTGCCCTAATTAAAGATGGCTTGGCCCGTGTAGAGCGCAAGTTGTGAAAGAGAAATGGTGGAGGGTGGGGGGCCCATGGGTGGGTTTTTGTATTAGGTAAATGGATAGAGGACAATCTACATATGGGAAAACTGGTGGTGGATGAGATGGAGGGATAATGAAAATGCGGAGATACAGTCAATAGAACAAAGATGATATGACCTGGGAGTCCATTGGGAAGGTTATAAATATGATGAAAATAAGTATGTGGTTCATTCTCGGAAGTGCATAAGACTATCGAGACTCCCATCCCTAGGGGGTGAAATCATCATGAGTGTCAAGTTTCCAAGGGGAACTATGAATGGGAAAAATCATGTGGGGGAGAGTGTTACCGGTTGACATTACCCAAATGCGGCAGAGGTAAAGGTATTGCAGAGCCGGATGTAAGGACCCTAAAGGTAAATGTCAGAGGGTGTGACTAGGATATGAAATTGATTTACAGAGGGAATAATTACATGCCAGTGTCGAACATATACCTGAAGGGGATGTAAGCTTGCAGAAAAATTACCTACACACATGAAAACCAAATACCCAACGTGAATAATATCTGATGATAAAGAACATATAACAACTATTTTATAAAATTGAAAGTGAGCATGCGTACATGAACATGACGTGAGAAAAATGATCCTCCGAGGCCAAGTGCAAATGATGATCCGGGGAATGTGAATGTGTAGATGGTGGGATCATGATCCTGTGGAAGAGAACGGATTGGAAAACAAAGGTTCTGGACTCCTGTAAAAGGGGCTATATATGGATGGTGGGCCCACAATGCCAACTCATTTGTACCTGTCACTGTTTCTGAGCTGACAAGATAGTTGTGACAAGATTTCGAGATTGCGGGAGCATGAAGATATTGTTGGCACAGGGGAAGACCCAGGGTTCAACTCCAAGAGTGCATCAACAAGCCCTAACTACTAGCTCTTTCAGCAACACCTGCGAAGCAGATGCAGTCTCACCCAAAGCAGTTATGGGGGGGTTGTAGGACAAAAATGTCTACAACCAAGGGGAATGTCGTGGATCTAACACAAGAAAGACATAACATTCATATATCACTTATCAACCTAGATCTATTCTGCACATATACTTATCAGATCTAACATAGTATTGTAATCACAATATATCAATGACAGAGATAGAATATCAGTCACACACAACACAAAATATACGTGGTTCACCCTCTCTCTAGGGCTACGTCCACAGAACTGTGCTTTATAATATATTATGATGAAACATATAGTTCTTGTCTACGCTCTTAGCTAGCAGATCTTCTTTCTTCTCCTCTCTTTCTCTCCCCTTCCTATGCACCCAGCCACAGGATCAATCTTCGCACCCAACTGAAGATCTTACAATACCAGAAGGCTCTCACACTTGGTGCTTCTCTCTCACACAACAACAATCACTCTTAATCATCAATACAACTATACCCAACAATATCGTACCCCCCAAAACTAGGTCCTTCAGACCTCTATTTATACATTACAATAGCTCACCGACATCCTTAGGCTGAAACCTAGGTGTCCAAAACTCTAGATACCAAAACCCTAGGTGTCTAAACCCTAGGTCAACTTGACCCACGTTTTCAGGGCTTCACCAACTTGTCTTTCCTTCCTTCTTGTGTGGTGCTCCAAATCATCTAATGGTGGATTTTTCCACTTGTTGACTTGTCCACGATCCTTATTTCTTGCTGATCTGTCATCCTCGATCTCCTCGTCCACTGGCTTGCTTCACTCCATCTTTTCTACTCTTTTTCTCATTTCGACCCAGTAACAGTCACTGTGTCTTCTGCGAAGTTCACATTCTCCCTTTTCTTCCTTGATCTTCGCTTGATTCCATAACCAAGGGCCAAAAGGCCCCCAACACTCACCTATGACTCGTCCTGAGGCACTTCATATCTGAGCTTCCTGTTTTACTTCGACTCCAGACTACGCAGTGCAACCTCTACTTTTTGCTCGATGCCTCCTGTTTTCCCTTGTGCAAACTGTCTTTTCTATGTCTGGTACCCAGTTTCAACTGCACCTGGTACCTAGACCCTTTTCTTCATGTTTTTACTGAGATCCGCGAGGCAGCTGGTTGTCATAGTACAACTTCATCTAGCTCCCATTCACCAAACCTTCCTTCCATGCTCCATTCAACATTTTCAATTATGCAACTCCTCCCTCTGTAACATAAGTGATCTTGTATGGCCCTAGCCAATGCGTTATGAACTTCCCATGATGTTTTGTGAACTTGTTTTCATATACCAGTACTATATCACCTTGTTTGAATGCCTTCTTCTTGATGTGCCTGTCATGATAGGCCTTCTCTCTTTCCTTCTGAACCTGCTGATGGAATCCTGCAATGAATTTATCTTCCTCTAGTTCAACCAGCTGTGAAAGCCTCTCTTGAACAACGTCTGGGTCATCCATATTTGTAAAGGAAACAATTCTTAGGCTTGGTACCAAATATTCCATTGGAACAATAGCTTCAAGACCATATACCAACTTGAAAGGGGTCTGCATTATTAGTTTCTTGCAAGTAGTTATATAGGCCCAAAGTACTGCTAGTACTCTTAAATCCCAATCATCCTTGTTCACATTGAAAATATTTATGAGAGATGTCTCCAAGATCTTGTTGAATTCTTCAACTGTCCCATTTGCTTATGGATGGTATGACGTGCTCTTCTGATGATGGACTGCAAATTCTTCAGTCAGGGCTTCAACTGTCTTATTGATGAAATGTGTTCCTTGATCACTCATAAGGATCTTTAGGCATCTAAACCTAGTTACGATGTCATCAAATATGAAGCGCGCAGCTGTAGTTTCACTACAGTCCTTAACTGCTCTTGCTTCAGCTCATCTAGTCAAGTACTCTGTCGCAGTAATTATGTACCTTTCTCCTGTGTGCTTTCCTGGTGGGTTTATAGGTCCCACGAAGTCAATGGACCACTTTTCGAATGCTTTTAGGGTCATCTACGGTGCTAATGGAATTTCATCTCTTCTGGATGGTTTCCCAACTCTTTGGCATACATCACAGGCTCTGGAATAGTCTTTAGCATCTCTGTGTAAGGTAGGCCACCAAAGGCCAGCTCTAAGAACCTTATGCGCAGTTGCTCTCCCTGCATAATGTCCTCCTGCGATGCCTTCATGAGATTCTGAAAGGATCTGTGGTCATTCTGCCTCCATAACACACCTTCTCAATATCTCATCAGGTCCCATCTTGTATAGATGTCCAACTATAAGTGAGAAGTTTGCAACGTGCACTACTAGCTGTTTCTTCTGAGGAATTGTGTACTCACTAGGTTCCATTCCTGTTGATAGGAACTGGACTATCTCTGCGAAGTGGTCATCGATCTTTTTAATGGACAGTATCTATGCATCCAGAAGTGTATCCTCCAAACTGGCCGGCTCTTCGCCATGTTCCAACCTTGACAAGTGGTCAGGGCCTTTGTTCATCCTTCCTAGTTTAACCACGATCTCAAAATCACATTCTTGAAACAGCAGAACCCATCTGCATATTCTCCCCCCCAACACTGGCTTGTTGACTAGGTATTTTAGCGTGGAGTGGTCAGTGAACATTTTAAAGTGTCCTCCCAACAAGTAGTGGCGAAATTTCTGTAATGCATATACCATGGCTAACCCTTCTCGCTTAGTGGTGGTGTAATTAATCTCAGCAGTTGATAGATTTTTTCTCGCAAAGGCTAACGGCTGGTCAATGTCTCATGTTCCCGGTTGTGCTAACACAACTCCTAAATCAATGGAATACGCATCGACATGCACGTGAAACTCCTTGGTCCAATCTGGGAAAACTAGAATGGGCGCAGTAACCATTTTCTATTTCAGTGTGTCGAAGCTCTGTTGGCATTCTTCTGTCCAACTAAACTGATAATCTTTCTTCAACAACTTCTCCATGGGTGCTGTAATTTGAGGATATCCTTTAATGAACCTCCTGTAGTATCCTGTGTGTCTCAACGCAGTGCGAAGTTGTTTAACTGATGTAGGAGGGGGTAGATCAACTATAATGGAAATCTTGGATGGATTTACCAACAATACCTGCTTGCATACAACATGATCTAACAACACTCCAAATGGTGAAAAGAAAATACATTTCTTCAGGTTCAAGGCAATTTGACACTGCCTGCATTTATCCAACATTAGCCTTAGACATTCAATATGATTCTTCAATAAACTAAAAATAGTCCAATCATCAAAATATGCTTCTAAACATTTATGCAAAAATTCCTTGAATGCTTCGACCACCACCCTGGAAAATATGGCTGGGGAATTCTTCAATCCGAATGACATTATTGTGTATTGGTATGATCCGCATTTTGTTGCAAATGTGGTCTTGTGGCGATCTTCCTTGGCAATCCGGATCTGATGGTATCCTGAAAAATCCATCTGTAAAAGAATATACTTCCTGGCCTCCCACATTATCTAACACTTCGTCAGTGAATGGTGTAGGGAAGGGATCATGTAAACATGCACCATTCAACTTCCTAAGATCTACACATATCCTGATTTCTCCTGTCTTCTTGTCTTGTACCACCATAGGGCTAATCCACTTTAACTCTTTGACAGGTTCTATAATCCCTGCTTCCAACATTCTGTCAAGCTCAATCTTCACTTTTTCCTTATATTTGGGGTTCAGTCTATAAGGTATCTGTTTGACTGGTCTTGCATCTGGATTTAAAGGAATCCTCATCTCTCCCATAGGCCCTTTAATGCCCTTCATATCAGTGAACTTGGTTGGAAACAAGTCCTGATATTCATGCAGTAACTCTGTAATTTTTTCAATGGTGGTAGCATCCCAGTAATCTCCAATATTTTCAAACTTTGTGTCTTCTCTGTTCCAATATTGACCTTCTTAATCTTGATCGGTTGTTCAATAAATGGTAGCTCAACTCCTCGTCCTTCCACATCTCTCTGACCTTCTGTTTCCACGATGTTCACCTTCCTCGGATCATCATCTTCATCAGCATTGATGTTGTAACAGCCTTGTAGTTTTTGGAGAGGCGCGGTCCATTCATCCTCTTCTTGTTCCAAATGAAGGCTAGATGCCTCCTCGAATACTTTCTATATCACAATTTGTAATGCTTGATCTACTGAGGGATATTGACTTTCAAATAAGAAGGTAGTTACAAAATTATGAGTCATACCTTCCTAGTCCATAGTGATGAGGCACAACTCTGCTTGAAGGTACCAGTTGATAGGGGTGGTGTCCAATGTATTAGTGAATTTGTGCACCCGCTGTTCTTGCGGAATGTTGCTCCAAGCCTCTTCGCAGCTTCGCACATGGTCCTTTGGGCAACTTCGACCTGTGTAGCGAACTTCGTAGCCTTCTACTTATACTGAGAACCGTGCTGTCATCAGGGTACGACATTGTACCCATTCTGTGATGCTATGTTTATGTGTCCCCCACCATCTTGTTGGTGTGGATTTCAAGGCCTCATCCATTCCCAATAATCTCTCTTGCATTGGTACACTCTCTTCAAAGTCCAACAAGAAGGTTTCCAGAGGATTTATACCATCAAAGGTGGGTAAGTTGCTTGCTGTTGTGCCAATCCAACAAAATTCTCTAGTTAATCTAGCACATCTTCTTGTAGATACTTCATACATCTTATTCTGTCAGTTCTCCAATGCTTCTTCTGAGTTTGATGAACATGCACTCTCACTTCGCCATCTTAGGTTCCCATCAAGTGTAGGATTAATGTAATCATGTTGTCTGACTATTAATTTGTATATGTTTTCCAGTTCGTATGCATGGTCTTATTCTCTGATGGTATTTGTGTATCACTGACCTTCATATGCATCTAATGGTGCAATGACCCTAAGGCCATCTCTTTAAAAAGTCATACGTCTTTTCTTTAAATCAACCGGAGTAGAATTATTGAAAGCCCAATCAATTCCTAAGAACGAGGGGTAAGGACAACTACCATCAACTATTTCAATTACCTCAAAATTTGCAAATGTTCTTACTCCATCGATGTCCATAGGGACACGTTCCAGTCTGCCAAAGGGGATGACAACTTGCTGATTGACAATCCTAAGCCTGATAGGAGAATAGATCCACTTCAGTTTTCCCATCAGTGCCCAAGTTTGCTTCGTCATGACATTGAGCTCCGACCCTAAGTCGAGGACTACATAATCTATCTCATACTCTCCTATTTGAGCATTCAAATGTAATTCCTTATTTTTCCTTCTCTTCCTACCGATTTGGTGTACTGCCCTATTCAGTAAGGGGTCTATTTTTCCTAGCTCATATTGTCTGATTAAATTTTGTAACTCTTGTACAATTCTTTCATCCTGAATCAACTTAATGCAAGTATATAAAAATTCCATGAGATTTCTTACATATTTTCCTTCTTTTGGTGAAGTGGACTAATCAAATGACAGAGCCATTCTGTATTCTCTCAATTCTGGTCTAGTCTTTGATGAAGAGACTTGGTCTCCTCTGAATTCTTTTTTGGCTTCCTCAAATATTTGTCTTTCTTTCTTTGCATCAAAGGTTTGGGTTTTCTCTCAATCTTTCCTAATTCCTGAATCTTCTGTAGTCTTCCCTTGGGTTATTTATCATCTCCTGTAACAATGCCTTCTTTGGTTATAACAATGACTCTAGGGTCTTCTCCGCGAGGCTCAACATATATCATTTTCACTTGCGGGTTCTGTTGAGGTCCTCGTCTTTCCTGAAGCTTATCTAGCAGCACATGACAATCTTCTATAACATGGTCAAACGAGATGCAGTAGCTGCAAGTGGTACAAGGGTTCTGACAATCCCTTGCAAGGTGTCCTTGTTGCGCACAGTTATAACAGATGATCTGTCCTCGGCCTCGACCCATTCCTCCTCCTCGTCCTCTTCCTCTGAATCCACCATGAGGATTGAAGTTTCCTCTCCCATGAGATTTATACTGCGTAGTGTTTCCTTCTTGCTATACTTCACCTTGAATCTTATATATGTCTCTCGAACTTTCATGCATGAGATCGTAAGCCCTACAATCCCTATCATCATGTCCTATGGACTTATAGAAGGTATAGTACAAATTTGTAGGTGTCTGAACATACTTTTGCATGTAGTAGCACTCACCAGGGCGATGTTTGTTTCTGCATACCTCGCACCAAGGTAAGGTGACTTGCTTCAAAGGGCTCGGAGCTCTAGAAGCCAAGTATTCATTGAATAGGGGACAATGTTCCTTGTCATGACATTCTGATCTGCATCTGACACACCATATGTCTTCTCTTTTATCTTTTCCCTTCTCTTTCTTCATATCTTTGATCTATAGAGACAAACTAGTTAGCTGACTCATACCTGAGTTGGATTCTCCCATAGGGGTTGATTCTAACTTCATGGAGATATCCAACGCCTCAGACTGTGAAGAAATATTCTGTTGCATCAGAGGGACTCTGATGTGTGGTAAGAGGGCAACAATGAACCATTCTTTGTTCTGTTCATCTGGGATCTGAAAAGTAAATCGACCTGTTAAGGTTTTGAATCTCTGATCAAATTCCCAAACAGGTTCAACCACCTAGTTTTGGGGGGTACGGTATTGTTGGGTATAGTTGTATTGATGATTAAGAGCGATTATTGTTGTGTGAGAGAGAAGTGCTAAGTGAGAGATCCTTTTGATATTGTAAGATCTTCAGCTGGGTGCGAAGATCGATCCTGCAGCTGGGTGCATAGGAAGGGGAGAGAAAGAGAGGAGAAGAAAGAAGATCTGCTAGCTAAGAGCGCAAACAAGAATTGTATGCTTCATCCTAACATATTATAAAGCACAATTCTGTGGATTTAGCCCTAGAGAGAGGGTGAACCATGTATAAGGTGGTTGAACCTATTTGGGAATTTGATCAGAAGGTGACTTTTCTTTCGGGTTCATTCTGGTGGCCTAGTTCTTAGAGAGGGTGCCTCTGTTGCATCCGAGGATCCTACTAGAGTACATTGGGAGACAAGAGCCGCGACTGATGTGGTGGGCCCATGTGTTGGATGGACATGGAGGTGGGGAGGGTGGCCAATATTTCATGGCCACTGTGGCGCTAGATGCCACATGTTATCCTGAGATATCCATGTGCGGGTATGGACTATCACCATGATCTAGACATGGTGCTGCCTCATGGGGAGGAATGAGACCAACGAGGTATGTGTTGTAGTTTTATGTTTTGTGATGTTGATAGATAGCATTGATTGTATATGTATATGGATGCTGACACTATCTCTGGTGTTTTTTTTGTATATGTGGGACTCCGAGGATGAGAGGCACAAGTCGTTGGGGAGTTGGCTCACCAGGGGCCATCTCGAAAAGCACCTGCAGAGCCGAGGGTTGGACAGAGGTGGCAGTGAGATGAAGCTGGTGCTGGACCAACAAGAGAGCCATAGGGATATGTCGGGGTGATGTTGGAGGATCTATGTTGACTATTTGAGCGATTTATACAAGGTGTTCCTAAGGGCATGTGGGCCCATGTCTAGGAAGAGGAGGTCCTAGAGAAGTGCGTGGGAGTACCAACAGAGTGGTGGACCCTGATCCTTCGAGAAACAATGGTGGGGGAAGCAATGACTGGTTAGCTGCCTCCTAGAGCTGGAGGGCCCCCAGCTGGTGGGGCGCCTCCAGCTAACAGAGGACCTGGGGGGGAGCTCTGAGGGCACCTTGAGTGCCAATTTTTGTATGTACGGGCTTGGGAGCCCGATTTGTATAGGGTAATTGAAACCCATTTTTGTACTCATAGGGGTGAAGGGATTCATGGGCCTATGGGTGATTGTATATGTTTATTTTTTATAAACACTTATGACCTTTGATTATATATATATATATATATATATATATATATATATATATATATATATATATATATATGGATATATTTTGATCATGTGTGTCTCTCTATGTTATGTTTTTATGTATGATGTATTTCTATGTGTTGTGACAAATGTATGATGCTATGTATAAAATGTTGTTTAATGTCATAAATGCCAATCTAATCCTAGGCTAGCAATGTGATTTGCTACTTGATTGATATGCCTTGGAATATGTGTAAATGTTATGGAATCAAAGTTGCGATATAGGAGTCTAACTTGCAGGTATTTTCAGAAGAGGGAAAGATCATGAACATGATATATGTTGTTGAGCTGTAGGATGACAAGCTGGGAATCTAGTAGAACGCTAAGGTGACGAATGTGGCGATGACTGGCCTCGGAGAGGAGACCAATGAAAATGTTGTATTCAGCTTGGTTGTTGGTGGCTGAGCCCAAACATATGCCACTAGAGTGGAGCAGGACATGTTAGGGAGTATAGAGGGCCCAAGCGACATTCTGGGTCCAACGACTGCCACCATTGGCATAACCGATGTGGTAGGTTGATGGATGATGAATCTGTCAATAAAACGGATGATAGATCAGACATGAGGAGTGGTGATAGTAAAGAAGACTAAAAATTCTACTCATGTGTATAAAAAGAGAAACCTAAGGTAGGGAGCTACGCTTAGGCATAAAGTTTCTTGAAGTACAATCCGTTGACGGGTTCTTTGAGAGGGTATCCTTCTGGAGAGGCCAAGATGTAGGTGCATTTAGTGAGGGAATGTTGGACGATGAAGGGTCCATGCCATAATGACTCGAATTTCCCATGGTCGAGAGTTTCGTGGGTGATATCATAGGCTAACATGAGATCACCTTCGTTAAATGAGTGAAGGTTGACATGACAGTCAAAGGTGGCTTTGGACCATTTTTTAGCTGCCTCTTTTTGTTGTAATGAAGATCGATGATGTTTATCACGTGACTCTAAGGTTAGTAGGAATTACTCCACTGGAGAAGTGTCAGGTAATAGCTCAATGGCAATGCATAATGTGGGGATTTCACACTCGATAGGGAGGGTGTCTTTGATCCCATGGACGAGGTGGAACAGTGTAAAACTTATGGCAGTTTTGATTGCCGTGCGATAATCCCATAAAGAGGAAAACAACATATGATGCCAGTTGGTCATATTTTTGTTGACGATACATTGTAGCATGGTTTTGAGGACTTTATTGACAGCCTCGACCTGTCCATTGGACTAAGGGTAGTGTGGGGAGGAAAACTCATGGGTGAAGCCTAACTTTGAGGATATTTCCACAAAGATCTCGTTCTCAAAGTGCTTACCATGATCGGACACTAGATGTAGTGGGACTTTGAACTGGGTAATGATGTGGTTGAAGAAAAAATGCGTTGTTGTGTCAGCGGTGTTGTTAAATTTGGGTGTGGCTTCGACCCATTTGGTAAAGTAATATATTGCCATGACAATGTACTTGTGTCCATTACTAGATGGAGGATGGAAATTTACGAAGTCTATGCCCCAGTTATAGAAGGGGCTGGTTGTGATGACTGGGTGTGGAATAGTTGGTGGAGATTGTGCTTTGTTTGCATAAATCTGGCATTTGTCGCATCGCTTGATAGCATGGATGTAGTCATGAAACAAAGTGGGCCAGAAGTTCCCTACTTGAATGATTTTTTGGGCAGTGGACATACCCGAGAGGTGACCACCGCAAGCATCGTTGTGGCAATCGTTCAAGACTCTGTCAGCTTCATCGATGGTAAGACATCACCAAAGAATGGTGTCGACCCCGCGTCGATAGACAATGTCTCTGATGAGGAGGTATTGGGGGGCCTGATGGAGAATGCGTCGAAGATCATCTCAAGAGAGATGAGACCCAAAATTCTATGTATGAAGGTAAACGAGGAGGTCGTCATACAAGGGGTCCTCGGAGGGGATGAAGAAGAGGTGTTCATCGGGGATATCCTCATTCATGGGGGAAGCTTTGGCATCCGAGAGAAAATTTGTAATGATTTCGGCTAGGACTAGAGATTTATTTCTTTTGGGAGTAGAGAACTCTAGATTGTATTCTTGGAGGATAACGATCCATCAAGCAAATTTTCCATTAATCTATCTTCGAATAAGCAAGTACTGCATGGGGTTGGAATCAAATACGACCTTGGTAGTTCGAAGTAGAATATAATGTCATAGTTTTTGGACTACGAGAACAACTGCTAATGCCAATTTATAATCATGATTATACTTCAAGGGTGGCCCTGAAAGGTTTTTACTAATGTAGTAAATGACATGTTCATGCCCATCATCTCCTAATTGGACAAGGACTCCTGCTACTAAGATAACTGAGGCTTATAAGTAGAGGATGTAATCATGATCATAGTCTGGGGGACTAATCAAAGGGGAATTATATAGGGCATCTTTCAAATCATTAAAATTTGTTTGAGCATGTTCATCCCATCGAAATGGGATATCATGACAAAGTAAGCAGAGAAAACCATGTGCGCGAGTGGCTTAGTCTGGGAAAAAGTGATGTAGAAAGTTGGATTTGCCTTGCAAGTTCTGCAGTTGGCGTAAATGCCATGTTGGTGGAATTTTTGTGATAGCTTGAACCTTGAGGGGGTCCACAGTGATGTTGTTTTGGGAGATAATGAACCCAAGGAGGCATCCGACAGTGACGCAAAAGACACACTTGAGGGGGTTCAAGCAGATATTGTATTGGCGACATCGTTGGAAAATGATTCGTAAGTCGTCTAAATGTTGGGTTCACTTTTTGGATCAAGTAGTGAGGTCATCCAAATAAGCAAGGATGATATGAGAAAGATCATGAAAAACATAGGTCATGGCCTATTGAAATGTAGAACCAACATTTTTTAGTCCAAAAGGAATGACGTGATAAGCAAAGGTACCCCAAGGGGTAGTAAAAGAGGTTTTGTACTGATATGATGGATGGATTTGAATTTGATTATAGCCAGAGAACCCGTCCATAAAGGATAGTGCTTCATGGTCGACAAAATCATCAATGATTTGGTCAATGAACGGGGTTGGAAAGTTGTCTTTGGGACAAGCATGGTTGAGATTGTGAAAGTCTGTGAAGACGCGAATAGTTCCATGTTTTTTGTTAACAGGGACAGGGTTGGGGACTGACGAAGTGTACACAATGGGGTAAATGAACCTAACAACATGTAACTTGTCAACTTTAGCTTTGATAGCCGCAACTTTGGATAGGTGAAGGGGGCATTTCTTTTGACGAATAGGGGTGGCAACTGGAAAAGTGTCGATTCGATGTTCAACTATAGAAGGATCGAGGTCGAGCATCTCTGTATATGAACATGAAAAAATATTCCGGTATTCCTGAAAGAGAGCTTTGTAAGCAATGAGTTCTTCAGGGGAGCATGCGGTGCCAATGGTGATTTCTTCTACAATTCCCAGTTTAATGGAAATGTCAATTTTGACTGTGGGGGAGATGGTGGCCATGTTTCCTTCTTCAAAAGCATCAGGGGTAGGAATAGGGTTGTTGAACCAATCTATATGCCTCGAAGGAATAAAATCCTTGGTTTCAATTGTGCACATGGAGTCTTGGATAGGGGGATGAAAGGCCTCTTGCGAAAGGAAAAGTGCTCGATGATGGAGCACATTCCATGGACAATCGGGGATAGTGAGTTCCTCCAACATATCTTCATCACAGTGGAAAATGCAAGAATATAGGGGATCCTGGGAGGTGTTAGGGGGAACTGTCAATGGGTAAGTGTTATTGTCCTCAAGTGGTGAAGATGTAGACGAGATATCGTGTACAGGGCGTGAGGGACCACTGGACATAAAGTAAATGTCCCGATATTGTGAATGGTACCTTGTTCGCTTGAGGATTGACGATGAAATATATCGAATATCAGTAATGTGAGCCTCAGTAGGGAGTGGTTGAGAGGGATATGGCCGAGATGTTTGGCGTACTGTGGCTAATGTTTGGCAAAATTGAGGTAGAGTTGGGCAATGATGAGTGTAGTTTCCATATTCTGAACAGATGGAACAAGCGAATTTGGTTCGTAACCCTTTATTGCGTGTGGTTGGGGACTCTGTAGTAGCACTGAATGTACTTGGTGGAGTGGCGAGCAATGTGGTTTCTTTAGGGAGCTAGATAATATTGCGCAACTCGGGAAGAGTAGGACATCTGTTAGTGGGGTTTCCTTCTCTTTCGCATAGTGCGTAAGGACGTTGAGGTCTGGGACTCAGTTGAGCTATGGGCTTGTTCTTCCTTCGTATGCCTCCAACAGTGGTGGTATTGTTGCTAATTGGGGGTGGGGATGTTGTGGTAGGAGCCTATATGGGGATTTGCATTGATAATCCCTCTTTCTAAGGAGGGAGAGATGGCGTAGGAACCATCACAGGTGGATGGAGATACCATACATGGATGGCAAGAACCATGTTTGGAAGGGTGAGAGTAACAACTACCTGGAATGCTTGGACTCCAGGTGGGGGGTAGAAAAAGGGAATTTGGGTAATGTCTTGGGGGATTGTCTCCCAAATAGAGAGTTTCCCTTAGAGGGGGTAGGGAAGGGGGGAATCTGGGATAAGTGGTGTAGTGGGGTGCTTAGGTAACTCTTGAGGTAATAGTTCTCCAACTGGTAGAACTTCGATGTGGGGAGGGGCTTTCGTGAGAGGAGTATTATCTTCTATATTGGTTCCATTAGAAGATACTACACACACTTGTGTTGAAGGGTGTAGGAGAGGTGGTTCTCCATGATATGACCCCAATAATGATGGGTCCTTGAATATTCCAGGGTCCATGTCGATGATCGAAAAATCATCTAAGATAGTGCGGACAAGGGGGAGGATGTTATCGATGTTGGCAGAATGATTATGATCGTAATGTGTAATTTGGTCGATGGTGATGATTTTCCCGTTATGGGGGAACATAATCGTATGAAACACATAAGAGGATGTCGCCTTCATAGAATACATGTAGCTATGACTAAACAAGATATTGTAATCAAGTGGGGTATCGATAAATTCAATGTCGATGAGGATGGTTTTTCCCCCAAGTTCTATAGGGACATTTTGGAAGAGCCCTTTGGGGGACGATGGGTGACCGTTGTAAGCTCTCAGGGTGATGGCAGATGGTACTAGCTTAGGTGAGCCAAGTTTTTTCCATACTACTTTGGACATGATGCATGTGGATGCACCTTCATCGATGATGCATCGATGAACTGTGATATTCCGGATCTTAATTGGTATCTGGAAAGCTACCAAGGCAGGGAGGCGTGGTTCTCTACTATCGAGATCAAAGGTGATGAGTCGAGTATCAACTAGGTCAATTTCCCAAGGTGGAAAGCAAGGATTTCTGTTGAGATGGACAGGTTTCGAACACCTCCAATACATACATGGCTATAGGAGACTGTGCTAAGTCGTCGGCCAGATTGTAGTTATGTGTTTCCCTCGCATGAGGGTTATGTACATTTCGTTGTAACAACATATGGGGTATACAAGAGTTTGGTTCAATGTTAGGGCATGGAATCATCAATGTTTTTTCAGATGTAGTTGGAGTTGCGTTAGAGGTGGTTGGGTAAGATTCAGGGGGAACACTGTATTGATGACTGTGTGTTTGCAGAAGAATATCTTCTTCACTGGTAAGGAGAATGTTGTGATCGACCAGATTTCCAGGTTGATTAGGACCTGGGTTTTGATATTGCCCCTTTTGTGGCAGGGATGGGGTTATATATTGTTGATTATTCATTACACCTTGGTGTGGAATAGGGTTTTTCAAAACAACCGGAGGTGGTGGTTGCAAATAATTTTGTGGGGCCTACTGAGGGGCAGGTGGCATTGGAAGACATTGTGCATTCATGGACTCTTTCATTCATTTGAAATTGGCAATTTGGGGGAAGTGGTGTGTATAATGTCCATACTCACCTCATAGAGCTCAAGAGAAGTTATTTATGAGGTTATTGTTCTTCCCTTGCCGTGGTTGATTATTATTGTTTCCCCCTTGGGGGTTTTGGTTGCCTTGATTTTGGTTTCCCCCAGCAGGATGGTTTTGTTGGGGGTTATTTCCTCTTGGTCTCGGGTTGTTATTGTTTCAATTTTTCCCTTTCTTTCTGGCATTATTTGAAGGATGGGCCGGATTTTTCGTACTCAATTGTTCAAAAGTCTGAAGTTGTTGAATGGGAGAGGGTTGAACAAAGTTAACGCCCACATGTGGTTGTCCTGGTGGAGGAGAAACCGGCTGTGGAGGACCAGGAAATGGAAAATATGGATTATTTTGTGGAGATGATCCACATGGCATGTAGGAAGTTGAAACACTTCCACTACTGTTGAGGTTATATGTGGGGATTGAGGATGAAATCGTACTTAGTTGAGAGGCCGTATGCATTATGGGTACCAGTGAGGGTCCACCCATTGGTGGAGGGGTAGCAACAAGATATGAATATTGGTGAGTGGGAGGAGGGTAATAAGACGTCCCTCCAAATTGTTGTGTATATTTAGGTGCACCATAAGTCATAGAACCAATCAACCCATCCACAACATGGGACATCACATATTTTTCTTGGCCAAATGGTATGGGTCAGGGTGCATCAGGAAATACTATGTACAAGTAACCTGATTGAGCATAGATGAGATCAAATTGTTGGTCTTTGTTGATGGCCTCCTCTTCTGATTGAGTAAAAGTAGATGCTACATCTTTGGCCATAACATAGACGAGTGATTTGAGAAACCAATCAAGACGTTGTTCTTTGGTGGTTTCTTCTTTACACAAACTACATCGTCGACACCATTCATGGATGTGGTTGGCTATATGGATAGTCATGGTTTGTTTGAAATCAGAGAGAAGTTCTAATCCAGTATCATGATGAACTGGTAGTTGGAAAAAGGAAAAAAATGCCTTGGCCAATGATTCAAAGGTCACATGGGACCCTGATTTTTCGTCCACATACCACTTGGTTGATGAACCCATGAGAGTTCTTTGAAATAACCTCAAGCAAATGGAATCATCCATGATTTTGTTTGAATATCACCAGAAGTGGAAGGTCATAACATGGTTGGCGGGGTCTTCCCCCAGTTTTCCTTCAAACTTTGGAATATTTGAAGGTAGTTTGGTAGGCATATTGGGCCATGTGGGGTCATGTAAAATGGGATCATTCGTGAGTTTGGTCAGATCAGGAATGTTGAGGGATGCTAAGTATGTCATAGGGATATTTCGCTGAGGATTAGTTCTAGCCATCGTGTGAGTAGGTAGTGGACCTGTCCCTTGAGAAGGATTTGGTGGGGTTGTACTTATCCTTTGAGAAGAAGTTTTACCCCTGCCTCCTTATGAAGGAGAACTAATAGATTGATGACCTTGGGTATTTGACCCAAGCAAAGTGGAACCAAGTAAAACTAATCCCAAAATAGTAGCAGTCATGGGGGTGTGAGATGGTTGAGTCGGTGAGTTAGAAAGACTAGGGAATCCTCCTAGACATTAGTACATATTGGAAAAATTTCGACGTTCTATTTACGACGTTATGGACAAAATTGGCCATACTGTCGAAAAATAGAGGAAATTTTGATTTTTTTCTCCATATTTCCCGATAACGTCGCTCTTGCGACATAATACACACACATGTCTCTATTGCGACGATGGTAGGAAGACGTCGATATTGTGACGCCATTGGATTTTTGTCTCTCTTGCGATGTTGGTAAAATATTCGTCGCACTTGCGACGTTATGGAAACTAGGTTTTCCCCATCCCAATGATCACCTAGTATTCGACCAAGTCAACTTTGACTTGGTCAACTATCATCGTAATTGCGACATTATAAAATCTATAAATATGTTTCATTTTACGGATGTTGCGACAAGTTTTCTATAATAACGACACTTCAAAAAGGGTATAAGTCGGTCTTCTTGGTGAACAAAAAACAAGTATTTTTTTCATTGTATGTCTATGGGGAAGAATGTCAGAAAACATTAGAGCTGGGAAAAGAATTAAAGAGGGTGAAAAGGGTGATGGTAAATGTTATTTCCCTTGCAAAAATTGTTGTACTAGATGTCCCGAAAGAGTTTTAATAGAAACAACTAAAAAACATTGTAGAAAATATGGGCACATGGACGGGGGATCAAATGAATATCATCCCATGGTAATTAGCTATATATTCATTCATTATCTTTTTTAATATTTATTGTATTCTCAAATTTTTATATTGTTTTATACATGCACTAATGTTTCATGATTGTTGTAATTATAAAGTTAGATTTTCCCCCTACTTTATGCACAAAGCACCAAGTAGTAGCATAAATGATGTTGTAGTACAAGATGATGAACTTGAAGCAGATAATGAAGATGAAGTTAATGATCCCATGGAAGTAGATGACGATAATAACATAGTTCAATATGATGGGACAAATCAAATGATCCAAGACTTATTTGATCATCTAGATGAGGATCATGGGGACAATAGTGATGGTTTTTATGATGAAAATCTAATTGAAAAGGAAAATAAACAACTTTATAAAGGGTCAAGGGAAAATATTCTCTCCACTACATTACTTCTGGTGAACTTGAAAATTACAAATCATTTGTCGAACACTTGTATGACATAGATCCTAATGTATGTAATATGTTTCATCACATCTACATAAAGGTTGAATTTTCCCCATTTTTTTAGTGTTAATTAATGTGTCAAATAAAAATGCAATATTTACAATTACTATTCTTTACATTAACTATTTATTTTTTATGTTTTAGATTGTTAGGTGAATTTATGTTACCCTCATCAAATATTTTACCTCGCACATATCGAGATTTACATACCATTATGAAAGACATTGGAATGTAGTATCAAAGTATAGATGCATGTCCTGATGATCATATTATATATTATGGAAAACATGCATCGAAAATAGAATGCCCGGTATGTGGTATCAATAGATATAGAATCGATCAAGTAACAAAAATGGTCCCTCGAAAGGTTCTCCAGGATATTTCCATAGTTCCATGTTTGCAGCAACTGTTCAAGTGCCAAAGCATAGAATAATTTATGGATTACCATGCACGAAAGAGAATTGAAGATGGCGTTCTTCGAATTCCTGCAGATGGCTATGCGTTTAAGGAAATTGTTGCAAAATGACCAGAATTTACAGATGAACCTCGTAATGTTAGGCTTTCATTGACAACTAATGGTGTTAATCCATTTGGAGATCTTCGGTCTGTTTACTCAGTGTGGCCTATTTTTGTTATCAACAATAACATTCCTCCTTGGATGTTAATAAAGAGGGAGCACATAATGTTGACAATGATTATTTCAGGTATTTGTTTACATTAATTTTTCGAATTTAAAATTTTCATTTTTCTTTTTTTTTTGCATAACATTTATTTATTTACATATATATACATACCATGGTAGTAATTTAGTGTAATTTAAAACAATTAGGTAAGTACCAAGTTAAAGATATGAATGTGTATATAGAGCCTCTTATCAACGAGCTACTAAAGTTATGGGAGGGCATCACTATGTATGACATCTGTAAACCAATTGGGAAGAAGAGATTTCAATATCGTGGAATACTTTTATGGACAATTCATGATGCCCCAGGACTAACACATTTTTGTGGTATGTAACGTTCCATATTGCACGCTTTAATATTATATAAATAATTTAATATATCATGCATGTTGTTTAAATAATCATTTTGTATATTAATAATTCACATTAATCCATATGTTGCAGGTCTTGAAACAAAGGGTAAATTTGCATGTCCAGTTTGTGGTCCTAAGATGAAATCTCATTAGTCAAAAAGTTTAGGAAAGGAGGTGTTTTATGAGTATAGACACTTCCTCTCTAAGAACCATAAGTATCGTACTACTGAAAAATATATTTTCAATGGGAAACAAGAGACTGGACTAAAACCACAAAGAATGACACCTCGCCTATGGAAGTTGACATATCAAATAATTAATCCTTGAGGTACGAATTTTGTTTATGTAGCGTAAATGGAATCATGTTTTGAAATTTTATTTCAATTATTCATTTTATTTTACCACATTTGATAAATAGTGTTCTGATTTTTTTTATGCTTCGTCAATGTCGTCGTCGTGAAGGTAGTAATAATGGTCTTCCACGAGGAATGAAATGTTATCCCACTCAATTCATGAGGTTTCCTGACTATAAGGACCTAAAAATAGTTCATTTATTTGACACAATGCATATTGGGAAGAATGTGACAGAAACATTATGGCGAATCATAGATGGCAGGAGGGATAAAGGAAAAATTGTCAAAATTTGTAATGACATTCGGGAAGCCAATCATGCAATGCAAAATGTGATCCGATCAAATAACGATGGAGAAAAAAATAACCTTCCATGGTTATTAAGAGAGAAACAAAGCAATGGTGTAAAAGAGGTCATTCCAAAAATTAAATTTCCCACAATTTTTTGTNAATTAATCCTCGAGGTACGCATTTTGTTTATGTATCGTAAATGGAATCATGTTTTGAAATTTTATTTTAATTATTCATTTTATTTTACCGCATTTGATAAATAGTATTCTGATTTTTTTTATGCTTCATCAATGTTGTCGTCGTGAAGGTAGTATTAATGGGCTTCCAGGAGGAATGAAATGTTATCCCACTCAATTCATGAGGTTGCCTTACTATAAGGACCTAAAAATAGTTCATTTATTTGATACAATGCATATTGGGAAGAATGTGACAGAAACATTATGGCGAATCATAGATGACAGGAGGGATAAAGAAAAAATTGTCAAAATTTGTAATGACATTCGGGAATCCAATCATGCAATGAAAAGTGTGATCCGATCAAATAACGATGGAATCCAAAATAACCTTCTATGGTTATTAACAAAGCAACAAAGCAATGGTGTAAAAGAGGTCATTCAAAAAATTAAATTTCCCACAGGTTTTTGTTCAAACATAAAGAATATCTTAACGAAGAAAGGTGAATTTGGTGGGGTAAAAACACATGATCGGCATACCTTCATTAAGGTAATTAATCAATTTAGTATCCATATTTATATATTGGTCGTGTACATTTTTTGATATTTTTATTTTTTTGTCTAGTTTTGAACAAGTAACGATTCGTTTTTATTGTTACAGTATGTTCTACCTCTATCTCTCTCAAACGACTTTGACAACAATGTCAAACAAGTTATATATGATCTTGGAAAATACATGAGGTAAGTAGCTGAATATATATGCAAAAAAAAAAATTCAAATTTTTGTTGTACTTGATGACATGTGTTTTACTTGTAATGTAATATGTATTTATATGTTTTGTTGAAACATGATATTTTCTTGTGTCATGATCTGTAGATGGTTGTCATTGAAAGAAATCCATGAAGATGATATAAAGTATTGGAAGAGAGAAGTTCCTCGGCTAATGTGTGAAATGCAGAAATATCTACCTCCATCATTTTTCAATGCACAAGAACATTACCTCATACACTAAGTTGAGGAGATTGAAATGTGTGAACCTGTATACACAAGGTCAATGTGGATGGTGGAGAGGCACTTGAAATCATTGAAGGCTTTGGTTAGACAAAGAGAACATCCTGAGGGTTCTATGGTGGAGGGATATATGGTATATGAATCCATGGTGTATATTAGTCAGTATCTTCCTAAATTAGCAGCACAAGCTATGCATGTAGTGGATTGCATTTGGGATGTGAACTCCATCAAAAAATTTGAAAGGGAGCAGTTGTTGGGGAAAGGTACAATGAAGAAA
>JASDQU010374782.1:27186-43861 GCA_032191745.1 Picea mariana | reverse complement strand
AATTCAAACTATTGTTTGCTATGAAAACTAAAACATAAAGGAAACTAGCTATCTTCAGGCAAATATCAGTAAAACAGAACCAGAAACAGAGCTGGGACTTAGACATTAGGTAACCTCGGAACCCAGGAGAGCTTCAGCTGCTTCGGTGTGCCTCCAGCGAGCAGGGAAGGCGTACACTCTGGCGCATGTTGGACACTGCTTCTTCGGCGTTGCTCTGGAGTGCGCGGCGAAGAACAAATCAATTCGCTGCTCCAGCCTCTCGATACGAAATACCTGGTCGTCGAGGAGACTGCGAACATCAAAGAGGAGATTGAGGTGGTCCATGCATGGTGAGGGTGGTTGCGCTGGTTCCGTGGCTGCATGAGAGCTCTGGTCGTTACGGGTGGCCTCCGGGGGAGGCTCCTCCTCCACAAAGCAAGGAGTGTAAGGTGCCTCGTGTCCACTGTTGCCGGGAGTGTCATGCTCGCGTGCCACCCCAGAGGTGCTATCCATTCCAAAATTCGAGCAAGGGTTCCAGTTTTCTGGGACGGTGAACCAAGCGTATGCAGGGGGGCTCTGTTGTCCTTCGGCCGGGAGCTCCTCTTCCACCACTGCCATGCCTCTCCGTCGTCGTCTTCTGGTAGCAATTGCCAGCGCCTTTTCGAAGGCTTCCTTCCGCTTGCGTCTCGATTTGGCGGCATGCCAGGCCGCTCCCCGTCTCGGTGTGCCTCGGAGTCGCGGCATGTCAATACCAGGTGAATATGCAGCCAGACTATGCAACCCCCTCGCGCTAATGGCGACAGTCGCGCTGTAAGTCGAATTCTGCCACAGAATACCAGGTTGCGAGAGCTCTTGGCTTCTCGGAGGGGCACTGCAAACAATGAGCCAGGAAATAATGCCAATTGCGATATACCACCCCATCCCGAGCTGCATTGAACTCTGATCCTCGGTGCTGGTACCTTCGCCTTGTGCGAGCAGGCGCCTCATTAGTATGCATTTGTTGTGATTCATGGCGATTTAAATGCGAGTTTGACGTGAGCCGGTGAGCTCTCTGCCTGCCCACTCCAGCTCGCAGCCACGTGTTCTGCTATGCCTCGCTGTCACCCCATCCGGGGATTGGGAGGAATAATTGTTATTCTTTCAATTCAGGTTCAATTTATGCAAGTGACATGTTGATCTCTTAACAAATGTATTATTGTAATGGCTTTGAGGGCAATTATCATTACTTACTATTTGCAAATGCACACTTACTCACCACCATTATTTAAGGAAAACCACACCACCTAAATATAGAATAATTGTTAAATGACTAATTTGATTTAAAAATATATATAAATATAAATCCTTAATCAAAAAATCAAATTAAGAGTTTTTGAGAAAATTTTGAGTATCATTTGTTTTATTATCATTGTGGTCACTTAAATAAAGTATATACATTTGCTATTTTATGTAACCATGATGAAACATGGGTCTTTGAGGGAATTTACAAGAATGTTTTTACGTATAAAGGGAGGACTTAAAAAAACATTGTTTATTTAGAGTGTAAGTGTTTGCACTTGGACACACTGTCAAAGATTCTTTGTTGCATATGGGAGATATTTTTGAGCCGAGAAAGGAAAAATATTTTATCAATGCTTACAACGAAGGGGTCACTATGCTTGTAACTGTTTGTCGTTGTACACACTATCAAATATTCTTTGTTGCATATGGGATATATTTTTGAGTCGAGAAAGGGAAAATATTTTCTCGCTACTTACAACAAAGGGGTCACTACAATGTAGAGGAAAGCAATATTGTCATAGGGCTATACTTTTTGTTCTGCTTGAGCATCCCATATCACTCAAGAAGCCTATTCATCATGTGGCACTAGCGTGACCTTGCTAGTTGGGAAAGAACATTGACCGCTTGTTTCACCCTGAATATGCCTAATCGACATGTCTGGACCAAATCAAAGCCAAGTACCTTCAATCGTGCAAAATGTCAAAGTGCTTGTTTCTCCATAAGCGATGTTGCATCATTGTCGCCAAACCATAGGAAACCATTGTTGCCTCCCCCGAGCCAAACATACTTAAACAATTGACTACCCAATATGCAACCATGCAATCATCCATCTAAGCCTATATGTGATAGTCAAAGAAGATCATGTCCCTCCTTCGTTAGGCATTCACATAACTTCGATGCACTTATCAACATCGTTGCTTTTCCATGGACAACACACACGATCTATCACATTGCCAAGGTGTGCCCCATCGTCGAAGCCCACTATATAGTGCCTCGTCAATCATTCGGCCTACTCAACAAGACATCCTTCGTCCTCCTAGCCTATGATCTAGTACATTGTCCTAACTGTCTCATGAAGCATCGCTAGTTAATCACCAAGGCTACCAAAACATATGGACTCGTTGTGCAACTTGTCAAGTATGCCTGACGCACCCTTTGTCGTGCCATTGTCAACGACACCTCAAGTTGGGTCCATACATTCTCCCCCACTTGAATTGTTGATGTCCTCGCTAACATGGCCCCATTGGCTCATCCAATGAAAGGGGTATTGATGGTGAAGAGACACTTCCACTATTTCCACATTTGAATGTGAATCTAAAACTAATTGTTAGAGGGCTAGAATTTTCATTCCACTTGAACATCTTGTACCACTTAAGAATCCTAGTTGTCACATGGCACCAACGTGACCTTGCTAGTTGGGCATGGCCATCAACCGCTTGTATCGCCCAAAATATGCCTAACTAACCTATCTTAATCGAACCTAAGCTAGGCACCTTCAATTGTGCATAATTTTAGAGTGCTTGTTTCACCGTAGGAAATGTTTCATCATTGCCACCCAACAATAAGAAACCTATTGTTGCCTCCCTTGATCCAAACATACTTGAACAATCGACTACACAACTTGCAACCATGCTATTATCCATCTAAGCCTACAAATGATAGTAAAAGAAGATCATGTCCCTCCTTCATCGGACATTCACATATCTTCGATGCACTTATAAACATTGTTACTTTTCCATGGACAACACACACAATCTATCACATTGTCAAGCCATGCCATCCTTCATTGAAGCCCACTAGGCAGTGCCTCATCGATAATCCATCCTACTCAACAAGACATCCTTGGTCCTCCTAGCCTATGCTATAGTACATCATCCTAATCATCTCATTAATCAGTGTGAGTTGATCACCAAAGCTACCAAAACATATAGACTCATCGTGCAACTTGCCAAGTATGTTTGTGCACTCTTCATTGTGTTATTGTCAATGGAACCTCAAGTTGGGTCCTTACATTCTCCCCCAGTTGACATCCTCATCAAAGCGACCCCATCGATTCATCCAATGAAAGGGGCGTTGGTGGTGAAGAGACACTTATGTTATTTCCACATTCGAACATGGATTTGATACCCATTGTCATGAGGCTAGACTTTTTTTTCTGCTTGAGCATCCCATACCACTTAAGAAGTCTAGTCACCACGTGACACTAGTGTGACATTGCTAGTTGGGCATGAATATCAACCTCTTGTATCACTTGAAATACGACTAATTGACATTTTCCAACTGAACCCAAGCCAGGCATCTTCAATCGTGCAAAATGTCAGAGTGCTTGTTTCACCATAAGTGATGTTGCGTCATTACCACCCAACCATAGGAAACCTACTGTCACCTCCCCTGAGCTAAGCATACTTGAACAAATGACCGCCCAATGTGTAACCATGTTATCATCCATCTAATCCTACACGTGGTAGAAAAAGAAGATAATGTCCCTCCTTCATTAGGCATTCACATATCTTTAATGCACTTATCAACACTATTACTTTGACATGGACAACACACACAATCTATTACATTGTCAAGTTGCATCATCCTTTGTCGAATCTCACTATGAAGTGCCTTGTCGATTTTCCATCCTGCTCGACAAGACATCCCTGGTCCTCCTAGCCTACACACCAGTACATCATCCTACCTGTCTCATGAATCATCATGAGTCGGTCACTGAGGCTACCAAAATATATGCACTCACTGTGCAACTTGCTAAGTACACTGGATGTTCCCTCTGTCGTGCCATTGCCAATGGCACCTTGAGTTGGGTCCTTACATTCTCCCCCACTTGAATTGTCAAAGTCCTTGTCAACATGGCCCCATTGGCTCATCCAATGAAATGGGTTTTGATGGTGAAGAGAAACTTCCACAATTTCCACATTTGAACGTGGCTCTAAAACCAATTGTCACGGGGCTAAAATTTTCATTCCACTTGAGCATCATGTACCATTTAAGAAGCCTAGTTGTCAGATGACACTGATGTGACCTTGATAGTTGGCATGGCCATCAACAACTTGTATTGCACGAAATACCCCTAACTAACATATCTTGATCGAACCCAAGCTAGGCACCTTCAATTGCGCATAATGTTAGAGTGCTCGTTTCACCATAGGAAATGTGGCATCATTGCCACCCAACAATAGGAAACCTATTGTTGCCTCTCATAATCCAAGCATACTTGAACAATCGATTGCCCAACGTGCAACCATGCTATCATCCATCTCAACCTACAAGTTATAGTAAAAGAAGATCATGTCCCTCCTTCGTCAAACATTCACATATCTTTGATGCACTTATCAACACTATAACTTTGCTATGGACAACACACACAATCCACCGCATTGTCAAGCCATGCCATCCTTCATCGAAGGCCACTATGTGGTGCCTCGTCAATTATCCATCCTACTTGACAAGACATCCTTGGTCCTCCTAGCCTATGTTATCGTACATCATCCTAATCGTCTCATGAATTAATGTGAGTTTATCACCAAGGCTACCAAAACATATAGACTCGTCGTGGAACTTGCCAAGTATGCTTGCATGCCCTTCATTGTGTCATTGCCAATTGAACCTCAAGTTGGGTCCTTACATTCTCCCCCACTTTAAATGTTGGCATCATTGTCAACATGGCCCTATCGATTCATCCAATGAAAGGGGCATTGGTGGCAAAGAGACACTTCCACGATTTCCACATTCGAACATAGCATTGATACCAATTGTCACGAGGTTAGACTTTTCATTCCCCTCGAGCATCCCATACCACTTAAGAATCCTAGTCACTAAGTGACATTGATGTGACCTTGCTTGTTGGGCATGACTATCAATGATCTGAAAATGATCTTTTAAAGACTATGGTTAAGTTTATGCATGAGTTGATTTACCACTTAGGAATTAAGAGAAGAAGAAGATTTTAATGAAAGAATGGTGCAACAATCATAAAGAATGTAGAACAAAAAATAACCACTAAGAACAACAAACTATAACACCAAGATTGTTAACGTAGTTCGGCAAGGTTGCCTACGTCTTCGAGCCTTTGTCTCAATGGGGGAGGCTTTCTTATTAATCTTCAAAGCTTCAAAAGTACATCATAAGTAAATCAAATGGATTACAAACTGGTCTAGATGTGTTATGCTCGACCTCGAGAATCCAACACAACTGATGGCACTGAAAGAGGCTGACCATAGCTCACGAAAATGGCCTCCAAAGTTCGCTTCCTCCATGGATTCCCTGCATAAAAATGGCTTAGGCTTCATAAATCCTTCAACAATTATGTTGTTCTAAACCTCTCATGGCCACCAAACACCTATGGTTTATATAGATCTTGAGTTGGGGATCCTATCCCAACTTCCTCACAAGAAATGGCCTCAAATCGGGCTCCAGATCCCCCAAAAATGGGCAAAATCCCATTAAAATCAGGTTAATATCATTAAAAAAATCCAATAATATGGTCAAAAACCCACTTTCAGGGTAATATTGGTGTGCCAACCCCTTTTCCTCGGGCTCCTGGTCACATAGAGGCACCATGTGTCTGAGTCCTAGGAGCCGTGTCCTACATACCCATTGTTGCATGCTCCTGGTCGCATGCTAGCCCCCGCCAATCGGGGCTTATCCCCCAAAATCTGCGCCCAAATCAACTTAAAAGTATTATATGCCATATGTAGAAACAAGTCACACACGTGCCCTTAGCGCATATTCATTAGTCCGTTGGTCGCCCGGGAGGTCAGGAAGTTTGATCCTCGCACAATGCAACAAATTTTTGACCCAACCAACATTGGCCTCATCTGAGGTGCCACGTGGTGCCTTGTGATTAGGCCATGTGTCACCTCTGGATTGGCTCCTTACACATAATCAACTATACATTCAGCCTGCACAGTCAACTCCATATGCCACCTCACTGCCACATGTCAACCTGTCACTGGGCCATGTCACTGCCACGTGTCATCCGTACCCTACCACGTGTCACGCCCTGAGCCTGCCACGTCATCGTACATACTTCCACGTCAACATTCGTACAATCCATGTGTCTACCACATCAACACTCGAAAATGCCAAAACTGCCTGCCACATGTCACCACCCGGTGCTGCCATGTCAGTTTACTGACATCATCATGACGTCATGTTGATGTACTGATGATGTCAGCAGTACGACCTCTGACTGTTGACTTTGAATTTTTTTCTTGTTTGGGAAAAAGTTCATAGCATGATAACTTTTGCATACGGTGTCCATTTTCGGGAAAAAAACATATTGTCAGAATCGACACGATGAGCCCTATGCAATGGCATTGGTTTCGTCCGATTCCGAGAACTTTTATTTTTAGGCCTTTCTAGATCCATTTTGGATCATTTCTCTCCACTAAGACCTTTTGGTCCTCCAAAAGGATATTAACCAGTCATCAAGTGCGGGATAGGCCACCCCACTTATCCTTTGTCTTTAAACTTTGTCCTCTGCACCTGTTGCATCATAATCAATTGCAAAAAATCCATGCAAACTGAAAGCATATTGTTATCCATTTGAACCCGTTCACATCTCACTGAATCCACTACCATCCATGTAGAAAACATTAGCAACGATAATATCAGAAATATGACTGAAACTAAACCGATATGTTTGACGGGCTTACACGACATTAACTTATCTTGAAGCAAAGCATGATTGAACTTCCATTCTACAACCATCTCATGCTCATGCTTAAGATAAATTGATTTACTTAGCACAATTATAGGTGTATTTCTCGCATAAGTTTCCTTCTTTAATTGTTCCATTGTTATAAGAGATTGATTTACTTTAATATGATGATCATGCACAACATATTCATTGCCTTTCTTAAATAAGTGATATTGATTATGTTCCCTGTAGAAGATTGCTTCGCGATCATATAAATAAAGGATACCTAAGACCATTCCACATGTTTCTGGTAGCACCACATCACATGTTACTTCATCCACATACTTAGATGTAATTGCAAACTTTATGATAGATTGCTTTGTTATGGGCAATTTGTGATCTTTGCTTATCCACTTTAGTGAATAGGGTTTGTGATGCATCTTAGTGTTTAATCCCAATTTCTTAACCACTTCTTCTGAAATTATGTTAGAATGAGATCCATTATCTATCAATGTATTGATCTTAGTATGTTTCATTATGACCCTTATATGAAACAATTTACTTCTTGAATAATAACCATCACCAATTTTACCTAACAAACCAATTGTTGTGATCTTAGTCTCATCACCTTAATTGTACCCGAAGTCTATTGGTCGTGTTGTTGTTGCAACTTTTTGCCTCCCTTTCCTCTCTTTGAACCACTTCGGTTTCTTCTTTGGGTGCAATTGCCAACAATGTTCATCATCGTGCCCTTCTTTCTTGCAATGCTTGCAAGAGAGCTTCTCTTCCTTCATTGTAGCTGAACTTGCTTTCTTCCCATTCCCTTTGCCTTTGCCATCTTTCTTTGAAGATGATTCCCCTGATACACTAACTCCAGTTTTTCTTGTTTCAATATATGTTGCTTGGACAAAAACCTCATCAAGATTATTAGGTCCAAACATAAATACAATATTACAAATATAAGCAGGCAAACCTCCTATATACTTCATAAGAGTTTATTGTGTAGTCAATGGAACATCTAACATCAAAGCCATCTTACAAAATTCATCTGTATATTCCTGCATCGATTGTTCTTTTCTTAACTTAAGATTTTGTCATTCAATTAAATCCTTTTCCTTATATCCCAATGGATAGAACTGTTTCCTAAGTGCGGAAATAAAACCATGTCATGATGGAAAAATCTTACCAACTTGTTGAGTTCCATGTTGCATCTTACTTTGCCACCAAATGAGAGATGTGCTTTCAAGACGAAGTGATGCCAATCTAATTTTGGTTGCCTCATCTTTGATTTGTTGCACATTACAATATACCTCCATCTATCTAACCAAGTTATCAAGTTTCTCAGCATTAACTTCGCCATCATACATATGCAAAACAAATTTTACATCAAGTTTAAGTAATGGCATATTAGGCTTATGTTTATGAGAATGTTTTCTTGCAGAAGTAGTATTTAAACTTGTACTTGAAGAAGAAGAAGATGATGGAGATGAAGGAGGTGAAGGAGGAGATTTTGGAGGGTCCTCTCCTTCTTCACTTTTGGCTCGCTTTGAAGATTCCCCTTGAAAAGGTCTCTTTCGTTCAAAGTAATCATCATACAACACTTTTACCATCTCCGACATGGCAAAGAAAGTTCTTTGAAACTCTCTTTCGTTTTGAGAAAGTCCTTCTTCTGATGCCATCTTCTCACTTTGAGATGTCCTCTTTCTTGATCCAATCTTAGGATCTCCTTCTACAAGGTCTCCTTCACCATGACTTAGTTTTTCCCTAGTAATCATGCAAGGTTGCTTTCGTTTCCGAACCTCTGTCTCAGTGGGGGAGGCTTTGTTATTAATCTTCAATGCTTCAAAAGTACATTAGAAGTACATCAAATGGATTGCAAATTGGTTTGGTTGTGTTCTAATCGACCTCAAGAATCCAACACAACTAACGACACTAAAAAAGGTTGAGCGCAGCTCCCGAAAATGGCCTCCAAAGTTTGCTTCCTTAATGGCTTCCCTGCATAAAACGACTTAAGCTTCATAAATATTTCAGTAATTATGTTGTTCTGAACCTCTCATGGCCGCCAAAAGCCTCTGGTTTATATAAATCTTGAGTTGGGGATCCTATCCCAACTTCTTCCCAAGATCTGGCCTCAAATTAGGCTCTAGATTCCACAAAAATGGGCAAAATCCCATTAAAATTAGGCTAATATCATTAAAAAATCCAATAATATGGTCAAAAACCCACTTTCAGGCTAATATTGACGTGCTGGCCCGTTTTCCTCGGGCTCCTGATCACATGGAGGCACCATGTGTCCGAGCACTAGGCGTCATGTCCTTTGGACCCCTGGTCGCATGCTCCTAGGCGTGTGCTAGCCCCCGCCGACCGAGGCTTATCCCCCAAAATCCGCGCCCAAATCAACTTAAAAGTATTATATGGCATATGTAAAAATAAGTCACACACGTGCCATGTTGGTTAGCGCATAGTCTTTAGTCCGTTGGTCACCCAGGAGGTCAGGAGGTTCGATCCTCGCAGAGTGCAACAAATTTTTGACCCAACCAACATTGGCCTCATCCGGGGTGCCATGTGGCACCCTGTGATTGGGTCATGTGTCACCTTTGGATTGGCCTCGTATGCATAATCACTTGCGTAGTCACCTGTATAGTCAGCTCCGTTCGCTACCTCACTGTCACGTGTCAACCTGTCACTGGGCCACATCACTGCCACCCGTCATTTGTACCCTGCCATGAGTCATGACCCAAGCCTGCCACGTCATTATATAGAATGCCACATCAATGTCCGTACAGTCCACGAGTCTGCCACGTCAGCACTAAAAAATGCCAAATTGCTTGAAACGTGTCACCACCTGGTGCTGCCACATCAGCATGCTGACATCATCATGATGTCATCTACCACATCATGTTGACGTCAACAATACGGCCTCTGACTGTTGACTTTAACTTTTTTGCATGTTTGGTAAAAAGTTCAGAATGCGATAACTTTCGCATACGATGTCCATTTTCGGAAAAAACAAACTGTCAGAATCGCCACGACGAGCCCAACGCAATGGCATTGGTTTCATCTGATTATGAGAACTTTGATTTTTAGGCCTTTCTGGATCCATTTTGGATCAATCAACCTCTTGTATCACTTGGAATACGACTAATTGACATTTTCCAACTGAACCCAAGCCAGGCACCTTCAATCGTGCAAAATGTCAGAGTGCTTGTTTCACCATAGGCGATGTTGTGTCATTGCCACCCAACCATAGGAAACCTATTGTCACCTCCCCCGAGTTAAGCATACTTGAACAAATGACCGCCCAATGTGTAACCATGCTATCATCCATCTAAGCCTACACATGGTAGTCAAAGAAGATTATGTCCCCCCTTCATTAGGCATTCACATATCTTTGATGCACTTTTCAACATTATTGCTTTGACATGGACTTACATTGTCAAGTTGCATCGTCCTTCGTCGAAGCTCACTATGCGATGCCTTGTCAATTGTCCATCGTAATCAACAAGACATCCTTGGTCCTTCTAGCCTTTGCACTCTTACATCATCCTACCGATCTCCCAAATAATCATGAGTCGGTCACCAAGGATACTAAAAATATGCACTCATTGTGCAACTTGTTAAGTATGCATGATGTTCCCTACATCATGCCATTGCCAATGGCACCTTGAGTTGGGTCCTTACATTCTCCCTCACTTGAATTGTGAACGTCTTCATCAACATGGCCCCATTGGCTCATCCAATAAAAGGGGTGTTGGTGGTGAGGAGACACTACCATGATTTCCACATTTGAACTTGGATCTGATACCAATTGTTGTGGGGCTAGACTTTCTATTTTGCTTGAGCATCCCATACCACTTAAGAATCCTATTCATTGTGTGACATTGGCGTGACCTTGTTAGTTGGGCATGACCATCAACTACTTATATCACTCAGAATATACCTAACCAACATGTCCTGATCGAACCCAAACTAGGCACCTTCAATAGTGCAGAATATCAAGGTACTCATTTCACCATAGGCGATGTTACATTGTTGCCACCCAACCATAGGAAACCTACTATTGCCTCCCCTGGGCCAAGCATACTTAAAAAAACACCTACCTAACATGTAACTATGTTATCCTCCATCAAAGCCTACATATGATTTTCAAAGAAGATCATGTCTCTCCTTCATGAAACATTCACATATCTTCAATGCACTTATCAACATGATTGCTTAGCAATGGACAACACACACAATCTATCACATTGTTAATCCATGTCGTCCTTCATTGAAGCCCGCTATGCAACACCTCATCGATCATCCATCCTACTCAACATAACATCCTTGGTCCTCTAGCCTATGCACTAGTACACCATCCTAACCATCCCACAAATTACCGTGAGTCGGTCACCAAAGCTACAAAAACACACGGAATCACCATGCAAATTACCAAGTATGCCCCTCACCCTTCATCATGCCATTACCAATGGCACCTCAAGTTGGGTCCTTACATTCTCTCCCGCTTGAATTGTTGACATCCTCGTAAACACAACCCCATCGACTCATCCATTGAAAGGGGTGTTGGTAGTGAAGAGGCAGTTTTGTGATTTCCACATTGAAATGTAGCTCTAATACCAATTGTCATGGGCCTAGAATTTTCATTATGCTTTAGTGTCTTGTACCACTCAAGAAGCCTAGTCACTGCACAACATCGGTGTGACCTTGCTAGTTGGGCATGACCATCAACCACTTGTATCACCTAGAATACACCTAATTGACATGTCTTGATCAAACCCAAGCTAGGCACCTTCAACCATGTAGAATGTCAGTGTTCGTGTCTCACCATAGTCAATGTTGCATCATCACCACCCAACCATGAGCAACCTACCAAGGCCTCACCTAAGCCAAGCATACTTGAACAACAAAATTCCCAACATTCAACCATGATATCATCCATCTAAGCCTACATGTGATAGTCAAAGAATATATTGTCCCTCCTTTGTTAGGCATTCACATATCTTTGATGCACTTATTAACATTGTTGCTTTTCCACAACACACACAATCTATCACATTGCCAAGCCACGTCGTCCTTCACCAAAACCTGTTATGTGGCGCCTTGTTGATTATCCATCCTAGTCGACAAGACATCCTTGGTCCTCTTAGCCTATGTGCTAGCATGTCATCGTAACCATCTCATGAATCATCGCGAGTCGGTCGCCAAGGCTACCAAAACATATAGACTTACCGTACGATTTGCAAAGCACACCTCGTGTGCCTTCCATCGTGCTATTGCCAATGACACCTCAAGTTGGGTCCTTAAAGATAATTGTTCACCACCTATGAGTGGGTAAATTTTTATAAGAGTAAGATGATAAAGATAAGTCCATTGTGCAAGTAGAAAGGTTATCATGCACAACAATCTTACATGCATATGTTGTTGCTCCCAGTGTTGAGCTAGATGGTAAAGTCTCAATGTTACGTTTTTCTGGATCAAGGATGATCCTTATATTCTAACAAAGGTAGAAAATCTTTTAAGGTCTCCACCCTCATTTATGTGCCTTTGTAAGGCCTCTCTTCCTTTGTTAGAGGGTGAGGCCTTGATATCTATCAAGCTAGAAGGTAAGGTATTTTCCTTGCTTACGTTGGTAAGGGTATCCCTTGTTAGCTCAAGCATTTAAATATGGTCTTACCTTTTAAGGTAAAGTTTCAGTCTTCCCTAAGAAGGTAAGGTCCTTTATTTTGGGAAAGTATCCATTGGTTTTCTCTACCAGGTTTTCTTGAGAAAAATAAATTCTTCACTCACTCCCCCAAAAAATGTTAATGAATTGATTTTATTTTTTTTATTAATAATTTTACTTTTGATTAATGTACAAAATTGTGAATTATAATTCCACATACTGATCTACATTAACAAGGAAAAAGATTTGGATCAATAATACCTTTGTCGATACATTATAGAATAATTGTTAATGGGCTAATTTCGATTTTAAGCTTTTTGAAATTTCAATCAAAAAATTAAATTGGAGTTTTCAACACTAGTATCATTATTAGTATTGTTATTGTAATGTTCCCGACCGTCATCCCACTAGCCGGGCAAACGCTACTGCGCGGAACAACATTCTCATACTTATGTAATATGCATTTAAATGAAGTTAAATGGCTTAACAGAGTAACATATACTTACTGCCATCATACAAAATTAATGAAATCAACAGTAAGCATCATCACAACGAAATGCATGATAATATAGTAAGTATCATAGACTAACATCACATATAAATTATGTACAACATTAATACTTATCTTTGAAGCTGTAGTAACTCCACCTACCACGAACCTCCCAGCCTTAGACCACACTGCTCATCACTCTCAGCAGTGGGTCACCCCCGAGCTGGGACCAAGCTCCACCCAAGGTAAGGGAATCCTAAACTAG
The DNA here is from genome assembly GCA_032191745.1 of Picea mariana. Taxonomy (NCBI): domain Eukaryota; kingdom Viridiplantae; phylum Streptophyta; class Pinopsida; order Pinales; family Pinaceae; genus Picea; species Picea mariana. The sequence goes on along the minus strand of JASDQU010374782.1, from coordinate 30,537 downwards.
GCTGAGGTTACACGAAAACTGCACAAAATAACCGGAAGGATTCTTCCCATGATGCCTTCTTACACCCACTACTCATGGACTCTCATTCCCCACATGTCTGTTACGCCCGGGAGTATACACCTTCACAAGCATAGTCCAATAGTACTTCACCTCCCTCTCTGGGCCTCAGCAACAGGTCGGATCAGGAAGTCTCAGAGCTCTGTAGCTAGTGCTGGACTCTCTGTAGGAGAAAACCACGTCCCAACAGACTCCTTCACCTGGAAAGAGCTGCTCAAAGGCCTGACAACCTGCCTCTTCAACCACGGGCCTAACCACCCGACTCTTCCACCAACTTCCACTTCAATTCCCGCAAGGTGAGGATAACCACAACACAATCCCACTCAGGAAAACAGAAAGCAACAACCCACAGGCAGTTCGGGTAAGGATTCGACTCTGCAATGGTGGACGAACAGGATTCACGAACTCACAGGTCGACTTTCCCCTCCCAACTAGTTCTCTCAATGGTGTATAGGTATGCCAAGGACAGACGCAGACCAAAAACGGGCTCAAACGGAGGATGTTTTGGCTTTTAGGAAGGCCTCCCCATTTTCTGGTTTTCAGAACCGCATAAAGGTATTCGAAATCAGACACACGATGACAGAATGAGGAGCGAACCCCCTCCATGGCCGACTTCTGCAGCTTTTAACTGCATGTGCCTGGGCCGACACATGTCGCCCATGAAGCTGCATGCGCTCCATCAGCATGCGTTCCTCTCCAAGAACTTAGGACAACACTCAAAATTGCCCACCTTAGTTTTAAAGAAATAATAATAATAAATTATTATCCCTTTCTAGAGGTAAGCCCCCTAGATTAGCCCGTAGGCCCAACACTTAGCCTTTCTTTCCACCTTTCAGCCCCCATTCCCTTACCCACTCTGTGGAAGCTTAGTCCCTCATCACTCATTCATTGTGGTCGGTCTGCACGCAACATTGTTCATATTTTTATTAATGTTCTGCATAATTACATATACAAAAACAGGCTCCTGGCCTTAACACTTAGGCTCTCCAACCTAATAAACTCATAAGCCTTACCAACTTATCAATACTCGGCTCACTAGCCTACAAAACATGATTTACAATTCATAAACATGATTACAACAGGGCTCATCCTTGGGGATATTACAATTATTGTTGTAATTACTTGCACAAAGCATTTGGATTTGTTATATCTATCATGAGAGAGAGAGAGAGAGGCAATGCAATACACATCTCAAGAAACCTTCCAGGTACTACTCCTCGTTTTAAGGATGGTACATGAGGTAAACCGAATGGTTGTAGTTTTGACAACCTAACCCAATAGGGACATTGAGTGAGGCCCTCACATAGGCAACCAACTCGGGAACTTGACCCCAAGACCTTATGCTTGCAACACACAACTCTCAACCACTCGAGTTAACATACCGAGCTTATATATAATCCCAAACACAAGCATCCATGCAAAAACTCCGCCAAAACAACCCTTCATATCGCTCTACATCTCCCATAAGCCTCATGTCACATTATAAAATCAAAATAAGTTCACTCATATCGATCCAAACTTTCGAAAATTGAATATCACCCAACCCATATTACATATAAAAAATACATAACAAAAACATTATGTCCTATATACAAAACAATCCCCATTATCCACATCCTTACATCTCTTTACAAGATTATAATGAAAATAAACATGAACATATTCAAAGGAATGATCCTCCACTTATTCCCACACATGCCAATATCTTGCATCTAGCTATAAACCATCCTTGGATAACCTATCTTCCAAATCATTCGTCTCAATCAATACATGATAGGAAGAAGTATTGTTAAATAAAGTTTTAAAACTCTGGATCTCTTAAAAATGGATCTCAATAAAAAAAATCTCCAAATTATTTAAACCCTTCATACAATTTATCACCACAAAGGAATCACCAAAGATTAGGATTTTTGAAGCACCTTTTTCTTGACAAGAGTCAGAGTTAATTTTAGAGTCATTAATTCAACAAAATTGTTTGACCCCTGCCAAGACCTGGTATAAAAATAATAATGTGAGATTCCTTTGAGAAAATAACTCCACATGCACCAATAACTTAAGAATCATTTTGAGATGCATGATCACAATAGGCCCAAGCCCCTAATTTATCAATAACTTGCCCCTAATTTATCAATAACTTCAACAATTATTTGTTTGCAAGGCTTTTTGTTTTTGGTTTGTTTATAACTATTTAAAATACCTATTCCTTGAGTGGCACATTGTATTGTTGAAACATATTTGTCTTCAAAAAGACTTACATTCCTTGCAAGCCACACTCCTTAGGCTATAATAAGTGGAAAAGCTTTGAATTTTTTATTTCCATGTTCCCACATGAAGCCCTTAAACTTTCCTCGACTAATGGTCCTCTCTAAACATCTTTAAGTCCTCTAATAGCCTCGACTTCTTTCCAAACTTGAATAGTGTAAACACAAGACATAATCAAATGTCAAATGGTTTCTTCATTTTCTTTGCATGAAGGGCATCTATTTGGACCTTGCCAACTTCTTTTTTGTCTCATGTCCCATGTTAAAACCTTGTTACTAGGAGCACCACATAACTATATGAGATTTCAAAGGATACTTCAATTTTCAAACAAATTTATGCCCATTCAGAATTTACCCATTTTGCCACCTTCACACAATGCCTTATAACCCGACTTTGTTGTGTAAATACCCATTGCATAGTTCTTAGACCAAATCATTACATCCTTTGCATCCTTAAGTCTAACATGGCTAGAATGTAGATTCACTATAAATGCTTCCCATTCCAAAGTTGCATCATCAATAAGCCCAATCATACATGTTGTTTTACATTCTTGTCTCCAAACTGAGGCAAGGTTTGGATCAACCACTTGGTAAAGTTTGAAATACCCTTTCTCATGTAGAATTTGTACTAATTTTTCAAAAACTTTGAAATTTACACCATGGCCAACCCAAGGATCCTCTCCCATTCTAACTTTATTCCCTTTACCCACCTTCCACATTAACCATCTCCCAATCAAAGGAAAATATAGAACCACAACTTTCCATATTATTGAGACATTACAACAAGATTTTGTGGGCCTTCTTATCCCGTCCTCAACTGTATATGATTTAAAGTACTTTTAATAAGCCACTTGACTCCAGAGACCATTCCTTGAAATAAGCCTCCACATACATTTTGTTGCCAAAGCCTTTCCAAATTGGTAAATGTCTTTTAACCCCTCTCCACCCATCTTGTTTGGAAGAGTATTTCTCTTTTATTTAACCAAATCTATACCTCTTTTTTCTTTATCCACTGACCACAAAAACCTCAAAC
>JASDQU010374782.1:15760-26754 GCA_032191745.1 Picea mariana | reverse complement strand
AATTCTTGGATTTACAGAAAACCTCATTTTCTAATGCATATGCAGGATGTCTGTGTATAGGGTGAGTATACATTGAAGGTATACGTGGGTTGGCTTTGTATAGGGTGAGTATGTACGCAGGATGACTGTGTATAGGGTGAGTATATGTTGATAAAGCCATGAAACTTGAGAAGATGAAGGTGCAGAGGTTCTAGATTCTATGATCAAGCTCCCAAAAAGGTCTAGAGTGCTCAGATACATCAAATCCATCCATTGGTTCAAAAGGTATGTCGTATTTCTATGAATATTTAGATTTTGGTGTATGCATAAGGAATGGCAATGGAGATTTGAGGATTCTCCCTAGAGAGACTAGCGGCTACATGGGATCTTCTGTATAAGTCAGATCTACAGAAATACAATGTTGGTATATTTATCATTGATACTTCTTGTTGAGGCACATCTTGTATTTCTTGGCATATGGCTAAGATTTTATATGGTACATGGTTGAGATATTGTATTTATTGATGTATTGAGAAATTGAATATCAGAAAGGGGTTGATGACTAAGATCATGTGAGGTATATTATACTTGTTCATGATTACACATACCTATATGGCACATGACTAGAGACAGACATACTTGCCTTGAGTAGAGGTTATGTATGAGGATGCATGCACAGGGTATAGTTATAGTCTAGATACAGTGACAGGTTATAGATCTATGTGAAAGAAGTTACATAGGGTCAAAAGTTTTCAAGTGAAAGGAAACCCTAGTTTCAGAAGGAATACACGGGCTGCATAACAGATAGGGAGCATACATACGTGGGTTTCATCACTAAAGGTCGCATATATGTTGTACTTTTGTAGATACATGTTCAATTCAGGTACGGTTTGATTACAGGGCAGTTGTACAGATTGGATACAGGGCAGTGGTACAGGTTGATACAGTTGTACAGCAGTATATCTCATAGTGACAGGTTGGCAGTGGTTCCATCATTCTACTTCTACTTCAGTGTGGTTGGACGGGGCAAGGATAGGTGGTTGTAGCCACCTTTCGGTTGTAGCCGGAGAACATAGGGGGTTGTAGCCTCCTTCTGTTTGTAGCCAGAGAATTGGGGAGTTGGAGATTCCCTCAGGTTGTAGCCTGAGAAACTAGGGGGTTGGAGCCTCCTTCCAGTTACAGCTAGAGAACAAAGGAAGTTGGTGCCTCCAATGAATGTAATTCTTCAAGACATATAATAAAAATCATTTCGTGGTTTTCTCCCGATTTGGGTTTCCACGTATAACACTGGTGTACTATGTATGTGTGTGATTGTTTATTTCTTATTGCTTATTATTGGATAATATTTCTACATTGATATAACATTTGAAGAAAAATGATTATAATTACGTTATTATTGATTCACCCCCCCCCTCTCAGTAATCCAACATGTCATTCAATTAAATCCTTTTCCTTATATCTCAATGGATAGAATTGTTTTCTAAGTGCGGAAATAAAATCATGCGATGTTGGAAAAATCTTACCAACTTGTTGAGTTCCATGTTGCATATTACTTTGCCACCATATGAGAGTTGTGTCTTCAAGACGAAGCGATGCCAATCTGATTTTGGTTGCCTCATATTTGATTTGTTGCACATTACAATATACCTCCATCTATGTAACCTAGTTATCAAGTTTCTTAGCATTAACTTCACCATCATACATAGGAAAAACAAATTTTACATCAATTTTAAGTAATGGCATATCAGGCTTATGGTTATGAGAATGAAATTTTTTTCTTGTAGAAGTAGTGTTAAAAGTAGAACTTGAAGACGAATATGGAAATGAAGGAAGTGAAGGAGGAGGTTTTGAAGGGTCCTCTCCTTATTCACTTTTGTCTTTGTTTGAATATTCTCCTTGAACAGGTCTCTTCCATTCCAAGTAATCATCATACAACACTTTTACCATCTCCGACATGGCAAAGAAATGTTTTTGAAACTCCCTTTCGTTTTGAGAAATTCCTTCTTCCAATGTCATTTTCTCACTTTGAGATGTCATCTTTATTGATCCAATCTCAGGATCCCCTTCTACAATATATCCTTCACCACAACTTAGCTTTTCCCTGGTAATAATGCATACTAAAAAACAACCAATTGTCAACCTGCTCTAATACCACTTGATCCAAAAATGATCTTTTAAAAGACTATGGTTAAGTTTATGCATGAGTTATTTTACCATTTAAGATTTAAAGAGAAGAAGAAAATTTAATGAAAGAATGTTGTATCCATCATAAAGAATGCAGAATAGAAAATAAACATTAAGAACAACAAACCATAACGCCAAAACTTGTTAACGAAGTTCAAAAAAGTTTCCTACATCTCTGGGCCTTTGTCTCAGTGGGGGAGGTTTTCTTATTAATCTGAAATGATTCAAAAGTACATCAAAATTACATCAAAGGTACATGAATTGGATTAAAAAATAGTATGGTTGTGTTCTATGTGACCTCATTAATTCAACACAACTGACGGCACTGAAAAAGGTGGACTAGAACTCTCAGAAATGGCCTCTAAATCTCGCTTTCGCAATAGCTTCCTTGCATAAAAGTGGCTTGAAATTTACATATTATTCATAATTTTATTGTTATGAACCTCTCATGGCTTTCAAAAATTCTTGGTTTATATAGAATTTTAGTTGGGGATCACATCCCAACTTCCTCCCAAACTCTGGCCTCAAATCGGGCTCCAAATCCTCCAATAAGTGCCAAAATCCATTAAAATCGGGTTAATTAACTAAAAACATCCAATAATAAAGTTTCAAACCCACTTTGGAAAAAATATTGGGTTGCACCCCTTTTCCTTTGGATTCCTCGTCACATGGATGGCCCATCTAGTAGAGCATTGGGATAAACCGTTAGGCCGCCCCTAAAATTCTGGCACCTGGTTGTGTGGGAGTGTCATATGGCCAGCACCCTGGATTTTGTCCCCCGATCCTCTGCTCCCGGTCGCATGGAAAGTTTTTTATGGTCGACAGGTAGCCCACTCCGATCGGTGCTTATCCCCCAAAATCCACACCACACCATAAAAAAACAAACTTTTGTTGCATAGTGGTTAAGTCCCACCATATAGCTCAGATGGTAGGTGCATAGAGGTTGGGTCGTTGGCGTGCCTGGAGGTCAGGGGTTAGAATCCATCAGAGGTAGAAACAAACTTTTTACCTAGCCTGTATTGGTATGATCCAAGGTGCCACATGGTGCCCTATGATTGGGCCGTGTGTCACGCCCGGAATGGCTCATACAGCTTAGTCACCTGCCTAGTCACCTACACAATCACACTGCCAACTCACCTATGCAGTCATCTTGTCATACGCCACATCACTGCCCTATCAACTTCCACATTCAACACCATATTCCACATCAATGCCATTTGTCAACCTGTCAGTGGGCCACATTATCGTATGGATTTCCACATCAGCGTCCGTACAGTCCAGTCACCTACCACATCAACACCCGAAAATGCCTAAAATGCATGCCACGTGTCAACCTCTAGTGTTTCCACGCCAGCATGCTGACATCATTTACCCTGTCATGTTGACGTACTGTTGACGTCAATAGTATGGACTATCAACTATTGACTTTTTTTGCCTATTTGGGAAAACCTTCATATCACAATAACTTCTCCATACGAAGTCCATTTTCAAAAAAGAATATACTGTTGAAATCGACACATTCCTCCCCACTAAGACCTTTTAGTTCTCCAAAAGGATATTATCCAGACATCAAGTGTGGGATAGGCCTCCCCACTTGTCCTTTTTATTTAAAAGTTGTCCTGTGCACCTGTCGTATCACAATCAATTGCATAATAACCATGACAAATGAAATCATATTGTTAGCCATTTGAACTCGTTCACATCTTATTGAATCCACTACCATCCATGTAGAAAACATTACCAGTGATAATATCAGAAATATGACTTAAAATGAACCAATATGTTTGACGGGCTTGCACGACATTAACATATCTTGAAGAAAAGTATAATTGAACTCACATCCTACAAACATATCATGTTCATGCTTAATATCAACTACTTTAGTTGGCACAATTTTTTTTGATTGCATATGTTACCTTTCTTAATTGTTCCATCCTTAGTAGAGTTTTATTTGCTTTAATATGATGAGCATGTACAACATATTCAGTTCCCTTCTTAAACAAGTGATATCGATTTTGTTCCCTAAAGAATATTTCTTTGTGATCATATAAATAAGGCTTCCTAATACCATTCCACATTCATTTAGTGGCACCACATCACATGTTACATCATCCACAAACTTTGATGAAATTGAAAACCTTAAAGTGCATTTCTTTTTTATGGGAAATTTATGATTGTTGCTTATCCATTTGAGTAAGGTTTATGATGTAACTTAGTTGTCAATCCCAATTGTTTAACCACTTCCTCTAAAATTAAGTTAGATGGAGATCCACTATCTAACAATGTATCCATCTTAGTATGTTTCATTATGACCCTTATATAAAACAATTCTCATGTATCTTCATAGTCATCACTTGACAAACCAACTGTTGTAATTTTAATCTCATCACTTGAATCTAACCCCAAGCCTATTGGATGTGTTGTTTCTACAACTTTTTTCCTCCCTTTCCTCTCTTTGAACCACTTCGGTTTATTCTCTAGGTGCAATTGCCAACAATGTTCATCATCATGCCCTTATTTATTGCAATGCTTGCAAGAGATCTTATCTTACTTCATTGTCACTGATTTTGCTTTCTTCCCATTCCCTTTGCCTTTGCCTTCCTTCTTTGAAGATGATTCCCCTGATAAACTAACTCTAGTTTTTCCCGTTTCAATATATGTTGCTTGAACAGAAACGTCATCAATATTATTAGGTCCAAACATAAATATAGCATTATGAATATAAGCAGGCAAACCTCCTATATACTTCATAAGAGTTTATTGTGTAGTCAATGGAACATCTAACATCAAAGCCATATTACGAAATTCATCTGTATATTCCTGCATCGATTGTCCTTTTATTAACTTAAGACTTTTTCATTCAATTAAATCCTTTTCATTATATCCCAATGGATAGAATTATTTTCTAAGTGCGGAAATAAAATCATGTGATGTTGGAAAAATCTTACCAACTTGCTGAGTTCAATGTTGCATCTTACTTTGCCACCAAATGAGAGTTGTGCCTTCAAGACGAAGTGATGCCAATCTGATTTTGGTTGCCTCATATTTGATTTGTTGCACATTAAAATATATCTCCATCTGTCTAACCCATTTATCAAGTTTCTTAGCATTAAATTTTCCATCATACATAGGAAAAACAAATTTTACATCAATTTTAAGTAATGGCATATCAGGCTCATGTTTAAGAGAATGAGAATGTTTTCTTGTAGAAGTAGTGTTAGAACTAGAAATTGAACTTGAAGAACAAGAAGAATATTGAGATGAAGGAGGTGAAGAAGGAGGTTTTGAAGGGTCCTCTCCTTCTTCACTTTTGTCTTTCTTTGAAGATTATCCTTGAAGAGGTTTCTTCCGTTCCAAGTAATCATCATACAACACTTTTACCATCTCCAACATCACAAAGAAATTTTTTTGAAACTCCCTTTCATTTTGAGAAATTCCTTCTTCCGATGCCATTTTCTCACTTTGAGATGTCCTCTTTCTTGATCCAATCTCAAGATCCCCTTCTAATACCACTTGATCCAATTGTCAACCTGCTTGACATACCACTTGATCCGAAAATGATCTTTTAAAAGACTATGGTTAATTTTATGCATGAGTTATTTACCATTTAGGATTTAAAGAGAAGAAGAAGATTTAATGAAATAATGTAGCAGCCATCATAAAGAATGCATAACAAAAAATGAACATTAAGATCAGCAAACCATAACACCAAAACTTGTTAACGGAGTTCAAAAAAGTTGCCTACATCTCTGGGCCTTTGTCTCAGTGGGGGAGGTTTTCTTATTAATCTTTAATGATTCACAAGTACATAAAAATTAAATAAAAGATACATGAATTGGATTAAAAAATAGTATGGTTGTGTTCCACTCGACCTCATAAATCCAACACAACTTATAGCACTGAAAAAGGTGGAGTAGAACTCCCAAAAATGGCCTCTAAAGCCTGCTTCTTCAATGGCTTCCCTGCATAAAAACGGCTTGAACTTTACAAATTATTCATCATTTTGTTGTTATAAACCTCTCATGGCTTTCAAAAAGGCTTGTTTTATATATAATTTTAGTTGGGGGTCACATCCCAACTTCCTCCCAAAATCTAGCCTTAAATCAGGCTCCAGATCCTCCAATAAGGGCCAAAATCCATTAAAATCGGGTTAATTAACTAAAAAATATCCAATAATAAAGTTTCAAACCGAATTTGGCAAAAATAATGGGTCGCGCCCCTTTTCCCCTACACTCTTGGTCACATGGATGGCCCATGTGGCTGAGCGTTGGGTTAAACAATTAGGCCACCTCTAAAATTCTGGCACCTGGTCATGTGGAAGTGTCATATGGCTAGCACCCTAGTTTTCAGCCCCCGAACCTCTGCTACTGGTTGCTTGGAAAGTTTTCTCTGGTCAACGAGTAGCCCCCGTCGACCAGGGCTTATCCCCCAAAATCCACACCACACCATAACAAAAAAAACTTTTGTTGCATAGTGGTTAAGTCCCACCATATAGCTCGGACAATAGGCACGTAGAGATTGGGTCATTGGCGTGCCTGATGGTCGGGGGTTAGAATCCATCAAAGGTAGAAAAAAAAATTTGACCCGACCCGTATTGGCTGGATCCAGGGTTCCATGTGGTGCCCTATGATTGGGCCACATGTCACACCTGTAATGGCTCGTACAGCTGAGTTACCTGCCCAGTCACCTACACAGTCACCCTACCAACTCGCCTGCAAAATCAACTTGTCACATGCCATGTTACTACCCTGTAATCCTACACAGTCAACACTGTATGCCACTTTACTACCATGCATCAACCTATCAGTGGGCCACATCATCGTATGGACTGCCACGTCAGCATCTGTACAGTCCAATCACCTACCACATCAGCGCCCAAAAATGACAAAAATGCATACCACATGTCAACCTTCAGTGCTGCCACATCAGCATGTTGACATCATATGCCCTATCATGCTGACATTAGAAGTACAGACTGTTGATTGTTGAATTGTTTTTTCCTATTTGGGAAAAACTTCAGATCGTGATAACTTCGCCATACGGAGTCCATTTTCGAAAAATAATATACTACCAAAATTGGCACAACGAGCACTACGCGATGGAACTGGTTTCGTCTGAATCCGAGAAATTTGATTTTTTGGACTTCTTGGATCCATTTTGGATCAACAAGGCTCTACAACTCTGATATCATGAACCTCCTAGACATACTGCACTTCGGGCGTGGTAAGAATGTGGGGTTGTGCTTCAAGAAATTGCTAACCTGGGTACATGGAGGCATTCTCTGGAAGGATATTCCAGTCCAAATTGATGTGGCATTGATTGCCAAAATTTCAGGGTTTCCCATAGTTGGCACACAACCAAAAGAGTACCTGGACAACAAAGCGTGCGAGAAAGATATTTTTGAGAGCATCAAGGCGCATTTTGGTACCAACAGAGAGAACATGAGCATTGTTCTTAGAGACATCAACGATGACGTGAAAATATTTGCCAACAAGCTCGTGGCTTTCAAGTTGTTGAGAAAATGCAGAAAACAAGTGGCTCCAGCAGGAGTCATCACAATCGTCATGCAGTGCGCGAAAGGGGTAATGTTTAGTTGAGCACCTTACCTCATGAACCAATTTTTGATCGACTGCAAAGACGTGCAGGTCAATGGAACTGAGTTCAATTATTCCTAGTTAATTATACTCATATCCTTGGAATGGTGGAAAGAGCCAAAGTTTTCATCATTTTTCCATAGGTTGGGGAAGTGCTATGTAGTGTGATATGAATCCATGTGGAAGGAAAAAGAAAACAAAGACCAACAAGCAAACAACACAGTCTTTGTTATGTTTTTGGCAGACATGCAACAGAGAACGGCCAATATATGGTGCATTCTGTTGGAGACGGTCCAAGAGTCTGAATGGATAGCCCAGTTTAAGGCATCCAAGCAGCATATGTGGATCCAAGCCTCAAGGGATCCAAAGAATAAATGGTTGGAGATGCAGTCTTGCATCACTAGGAAAGAGGATGATTGGATAATCAAAGATTGGAATGTGCAGTGGAAGGTGCCAGTGGAAAAACTAGCAGAAACGACATCAACCAAACCCAAGGGGAAATCTGAGGCAAGCCCATAAAAAAAGACAAATAGCCCAGCTGTTAACACCAAGAATGTTGCGGTGCGCACTCAGGTTTCTAGAAGTGGCACAGTGTCGAAGAGGCCAAGGAGGACATAAACAGTGCCCAGGGCAGATGTTCAGAGGAATGCCAAGAATGGAGAAACATCTCAGGATGGAGAATAAGGGGAAAAAATGTTGAAGAGTGGGGCGCATCCCTCACCGGAAAAAATAACTACAATGTAGGTAGAGGAAATGTGCAAAAAGATGAAATACACCAAGAAGGCCCCAGTCATCACATTGAATGAGAACGATGTTGAGCTCGTGGCAGACAAGGTCCAAGACAGGGGGAAGATGTGGTCTGCATCGCAGAAGCATAGAGAGAGGAGATCATGGACAAAATCATAGAATTCCATGATACTCTACAACGACTACAAATTCATATAGTGCACCAAGTTGTAGTGCAGCAAACAGAGCCGACAAAGCAGACACACCAAGCACCAACGCAGAGGGAAAAATAAGATACAGTTCAGATAGTGTGAAGGACAGTGACACATTCACGATCACACAAACAATGTTCAGAGTTGACCAGAAGATCTCACAAAACCCATGGGGGAAATAGACCAATTTGAGTTGGTCATGGTGCAGATACCCACGAAAGCACTATACGGACTCCAGGCCAGTGTAATGCAGGAGGTACAATCCAGAGCCCGTGCAGATGCCACCAACTTGGAAGTTGGTAGGGGGGTCACATAGATGTTGCAGAGAACCTGTGACTAGTTGAATTCGGAGAAAGAGGAGGAAAAAGAACATGTTTATAATCTAGAGCAGTGACTAATAGCGGTATATAACCGCATTCCAGACAGTGCGCAAGCACCGGATAGGAGCACAGATGAAAAGATAAAGATCATTGCACAGAAAATCGAGGTATATAGGTAGGAGATATAGGAATTGAAAGAAAAAATTAATCCTACGACTCCTCTTGAAGTCCGAGAGAAAAGAGAATGGCAAGCATCCTTCCAGACAGATGAGATGGAAAGGGAAGCAAGGGAGAACTGTTTGACGAAACTACACAAATATGGACTACTTTGGAGGAGGATGAAAAGGTCCAACAATTGGACCAACAAAAGGAGAAAATCAGTGATGCAATGCAGGAGTTGAAGCGGGGACAGAAAGCCATGTGTATCACAAAACTCTTGAAGGGCACGTGGGAGATGAAGACCCTGCAGGAAGACTTAAAAACTGCGTAGATCAATAAGAAAGCAAGGCAGGTCGAGTGTGATCCCCTCCAGGATCAAGCAGCGTAGATAATTGCGGAACTAGAGGAAGAGAAGACAAGGATGGTGTAGGAACATATACAATAACATATAACAATGAAGATGGTCGAGGCACTAATATAAAAAGTTGTGCAGGTGAAATAAAAAGGGAAGGAACTAGTAGAAAAGTTCCATGGCTTGGAGAAGGTTGTATAGGGAGCCTGCAAGACCTGAGTTGCTCGGAATGAGCCACATGTCAGTGTTGGGGGCCTGTTGGCATAGGTATATTTTGGGAGAAATATTTGTTTTGGGAGAAAGTCTTATTTTGGGAAGAGAAGGTCTATTTTTGGAGCACGCGCCTTAGGAGGCAGAAAAGCAACATGCAGAAAAATAAGCAAAAACATCATGTAGGAGGAAAAGCAACGTGGTGTGCATGCAAATAGGCCTAACCATGTTAGGATTGGGGTTTTTGATAATATTGTAACGGCTATAAGCCAGTAGAATAGTATAAATAAATACCTAAGAGGTCTAGGTCGAGTTTGATTGATTATTAGGAGTTCGTGAGTTGTTGATTATTGTGAAGTCAATTGTTTTGTGGTTGAGTAGAATAAGCTATTTTTTTAGGGTTAGGTCACAGGTTGTGGAACCTGGTGTGATCTAGTCAGCCTCCCAGAGGGTACTTATCCTCATTTTGATTGTAATCCTGAAGATGTAATGCGCGCAACACAAATTTTGCAACAAAATGAATAAAAGAGCAGAAGAGCCAAATTTTTGTGGACGTATCCCCAAGAGGGGGTAAACCATGCTAAAATATTGTGTTCTATGTGCTATGAATGATTTATTTTACTTCTCTTTTAATCCTCAGTTAAAAAATGAATGGTTAAATCTAATTATAATCATATGCATGCATAGTTAATGATGAATGAATCCTTAAAGTAGATGAATGATTAATGATGTTGATGCATAAGGAAAAGAATCAAAACACAACCCCCACTCCTTCCTGTTGAGGAAAAGGTATGAATTACCTTACTCAATCATTTCCAAATCTTTCCTGGATAGGAAAAGATAGTTGGGAATATCACCTAGTGTTTTATAGCCTCAAAATATTCTCCCAATCCGCAAGTATTAATTACTAGGATTGAGGTTGATTTATTAATGAAATGAATGTTGCAATAGAAAATAAAATTCATAAAAAATTTTGTAATATACACAGATTTTGCGATAAAGGAAACATGGAGATCAAAAAGAAAAAAGTAACCAAGTCATAAATACACATATATGAGACAGGATAGCAATCTAATTTTATTTCATTTTGAAATATAAAAAGTGTTTTCTCTATACAAAACCCCTGTGAGGGCATGGACCAAATTCTGATTTAGATATCCCTGATGAACACCATACAAAAAGACTCTGACAATCAAGTAAAACTAAAATTTATAATCTGGATCAACTTGCCACAAACTGCTACCATTTTGACTCTCTA
>JASDQU010374781.1:48274-76311 GCA_032191745.1 Picea mariana | reverse complement strand
CCCCCTTGTTTCTCAGGCTATAGCCTGAGGGAAGCTCCAACTCCCCTATTCTGTGGCTACAACCCCCTATGTTCTCTGGCTACAACTGGAAGGTGGCTACAACCACTTGTCCTTGCCCCGTCCAACCACCATGAAGTACAAGTAGAATGATGGAACCACTGTCACACTATCACTGTGATATATACCATTGTAAACATGTACCAATAAACCTGAACCATGCATCAACCTATACCTCAACCTATAATCAACCTGTACCATAAACAAGTACATCAACCATGCACCAACCTATACCAAACAACCAGTAATCAACCTGTACCATAAAAAAGTGCATCCAACCATGTACCAAGTATGTACCAATCATGTTTCAACTACTCATCAACTATGACTCATCAATATGTACTAACATCATCAACTATACACCTCATGTATGTGCCAACTCAACAACTACTTGTCTCAACCATGTACCCAACATGTACCTTAACCAAAAGACCTCATCAATTTCATCATAAAAATATGATTTTTAATTCTGTAATAGACCTGGTGTATACGATCACATACCTGCAAACCTCCTTAACTTTCACAACAAGAAACTAGCATTTTCATCAAACTTTTCTTTAGTCTCACATGACTAGTTTGGGATTAGTCAACAACCCTAACTTGAAATAATCATAACTATGTACCTGTAATGAATAAAGATATGAAAATAGTATACAATGTTCTTCAGTTTGTTTTGTGTAATTCCTCCAGGTGTCACTACTTGGAACCTCTCAGAAAATGAGTTATAGCAAAAATGGCATACCTTGTTGAATTTTGGCTTGTTCTAGAGAGTGACCTTGTAGAGTGTGCCCTGCACGAAATATTTGTTGACTAGATCTGAAAATGTTACACAGAATACTATAGAATTTAATATAACCAACACAATTGGTCTTACTAAATTTGGATCTTTTATGAAGAAGGTATTATGTTTTTACCCGAAACACATGTTTTAGACTAGTTTCAGGACTAGCCACAAACCCTATTTTCCACGGAGTGTAACTCCAAAAATAAAACGACCCACAAGCTAAAAATTTTACCACATATGCTTGGATATGTTTCCTCTATGGACTATCAATTTCACGGTCTGAATCATTCAAAAAAAAAAAATATATTGTGAAAATGGTGAGATGACCTGTAAATAACATACCTTAGAAAGCATCATCAAAAGAATTTATCCTCCCTTGAATTTTGGCCTTCTTTTCTTCACCTTCCCTTTGAAATTTGGCTTAGATATCCTTTGGTTACCTCAGTCGCCTATATATATTCAATATGCTCAAGTGTGATTTAAAAAGAGAGAGCCTTGCCTCTTATTTATACTCTCCAAGTAGCTTCCTTAGAAGCATCTTCTAGGTCACTTTGCCCACTTTCCTTATTTTAGGGTTAACCCACTTCTAATTTCTCCATTAAATTTATTATTTAAATAATTTTTGTGTTTTCACTTTGAATTATAGTACACTCATCGCTTCACTTTATTATTTACCTTCTAAAATCTCCTAAACCACTTTGACTACTTTGACCTTTTGGGGCTTCTAGATGACATATGAGGGTCCTCCAACTTCATAAGGCCATAACTCTCAAACCATGAGGAGTTATGTGATGTTCCACATACCACCAGAAATGGCATGAAATTTAATATCCATATAGAATAGTCTTACCTGTTAATATGTCAAAACTCATACCATTATCCATCAAACAAACTTGGGTCCGTTACCCAAACCTGGGTTCTCCAACTTCTCATGGCCATAACTATTTAACCGTGAGGAGTTATGTGACGTTCCACATACCACTGGAAATGGAATGTCGTGTACTATACATATAGTATATTATTACCTTAAAATATACTAAAACTCATACCATTATACATGAAACAACCTTAGGTCCATTACCCAAACCTTTGTGCTACCGGAATTCACTACCGGACTTTCTTCGAGGGTTTACATCAATGACAACCAACCTTAATCAACATTCTCTACATGTTGTTCATAACAACTCATCATCATTGCAATGCACTTTCCCTTCTGAGATTTTTGGTTTTGTACTTGGATTCTAACTAATCGAGATCATTGATCTGTTGGGAATTCGATCTCGATGGTGTTTCTGCATTGCGTTGATCTCGTGAAATCTAATATGATGCCTCTCCTGAGATTTAGGTGGATACCTCTACATGTTTTTCATAACAACTCATCATCACATTATAATGACATTGGTTGTTGACATCAATGACAATATGTCCAACAATATCCCCCTTTGTCATTGAGGGAAACACACCAACTTCATACACAAACTCCCCCTAGGATGGTGCTTCTCTCCTCTGAAGTTACTCTCCCCCTTTGACATCAATGGAAAAGGGTTGCTACCCCTATGATTAATCTATGTATGTGTGTATGTCGCTGACCAAAATCTAAACTTGGGTAACTCCCCCTGCAATCATTCTCTATCTGTCATAATTGAATGACTCCCCCTGTTAATCTACTCTCTCTACCTCTAACTGCTCTCCCCTTTTGTTTCTAAAAGGGTAACTCTTCCTGACAAGGTCTCTCCCCCTGTCATCTCTACTGTATAATGCTCTAAATTCATTGGAAAGACTTTTATACTTTGTTTGCCACATGACATAAATTATTTGTGCAATAATTAACTCCACTCGTGTTCACCTGTTTAGTCTTTGCTATCCAGATCTTTTAGTCTTTGCTATCCAGATCTATGAGTGTCTTGGTTTCTTGGCCTTTTTTCTCTGAGCTTCTATTATTGCAACTTCATTTTTCTTCCATGTTTCATTTACTCTTCTTGTCACATTGTATGAAGCATTTCTCATTGATCGTCTCCTTGAGTTCCAACAGTCCTGGGCTTTGTGGCCAAATCCACCACAACTGTAACATATCATTATGTAACAATGTGCAACAATATGTCCAACAATATTGCATTTCCAATATCTTACAATGTTGTTGAACCTACCAACTTGTTTTCTTCCATGATGCCTAAATCCAAGGCTTTATGATCATATTCATTACAAGAAAATCAATGACCATTAAAAACACTTTCATACATGCCCCTTTGACTCATTCTTGAAGGTGTCTCTCTTCTAAACTTCCTTTGAGGTGTAGGAGTAGCTTCTTGATGTCTTCCTTGATCTGATCTTTTGAAGATTGTAGTGTTGCTTTCATTCTTTGAACATGAAGAACCTGCATTAGACATGGTTTCGCCCTTTACAAATGAAGGACCTGCATCAGACCTGTCTTTACCCTTTACAAAAGAAGGATATGCATCAGACCTGTCTTCACCTTTTACAAATGAAGGACCTACATCAAGCTTCATAGGAGTACCAATTTCTTCCTTCTTGTATCCATGACCGGATTTATCATTTGGTGATCTTTGACTATCCAAGATCTCATCCAAGATCATAGAGTTGTTCAAGAACTTGACATGGGTGTTTGACTTCTCAAATTTCTTTCTAAGATTCACAACTTCTGCTCCCGTCTTATGAAATGACTCTTCCCTTTCGTTCAATTGGTTCCTCACTACCTCCTCTCTTCTTGTAGCTTCTTCATGTTGGGTCTTCAAACTGACATTGCTTTCTCTTAGTTCTTTTAGTTCAGCAAGGTTTCTGCTAAGTTCACTATCTTCCTTCTTCTTTTCTTTTGCTTGATTGATTTCATTCTTCAATCTCTCGATCTCCTCTTCTTTTTCTTCTAACCGAATATCTTCCTCAGATGTGACCTTTTCATTGTCTTTGAGCATTTCCTTTATCTCCAAGATATGATTTTTATTGCTAAGCTCATCATCTTCCTTCTTATTTTCTTTTACTTCACTGATTTCATTCTTCAATTTCTCGATCTCCTCTTCTTTTTATTCTAACTGAATACCTTGCTCAGATATGAACTTTTCATTGTCTTTGAGCATTTATTTTATTTCTAAGATATGCTTTTGATTCTTTTCAAGAAATCCTTTAGTTTACTCATAAATATAGCTATAGTTTGAATAATCATGGTCATAGTTGTATTCACCAAAACCCCAATCAAATTTATGTTTAATCTTTGATAGTTCTTCTTCTACTTCTACCATGGGATAAATCCTAACAGAACTTTCTTCTATTGTATTTGAATCTTCTTCTTTACTTGCAGGGGAGAATTCAATATCAACATTATTGCAATCGGAATATTGTGGAGAGTCTTTACCTTTATTGATGGCCGAGTCTTCCTTCTCATCCTTGATAGGAATGCCTTATGTGTCTTCTCTTTTGATTTGATCCATCTTCTCTAACTTCAACCATAAGTCCTTGGCCGATGTGCATAGTCCCATGCTTTCTTTGACGGTATCTAATAGTCCATTGAGAAGAATCTTCAATGCCACTTCATTGTTCTTCCTTACTCTTCTTTAGGCTGCAAAATTGGATAGATTCTTTGAGGTAGTTAAGTGCCAGGGCTTACTTATTACTGAATCCCAAACTTCAGATCCTCTTGACTTCAAATACTGTTTCATATTTTCCCTCCATGAAGAATAATTTGTTCCATTAAATAAGGGAGCTTCATTTGTGGAGAGATCCATTTGTCCACCCATTTCTTCAGAATCTACCTTCAAGTGTTTAAATTGTGTTGAAGGCACCCGCTTTGATACCAATTGTTGGTCACACTAGCCACACTAAGAGGGGTGGGTGAATTAGTTTGTGGACTTTTACAACTTTTCTTGTTTCAAGTTAGCAATTATTACAAAACATAATTTTACACATTAAGAGCAATCAATTCATAAGCACAATGAACACAAGAGATACCATATGTATGTATAAGATTTTGTATTATTTTATATATATGACTACAGTCACAGGGGTTTTCCCAGCACCAAATCCTAGGAGAGTACCAACTCTCAAGCAACACTTAGCTTGTCGCAAGACTCGGCTTGCCACAAGACTCAGCTTGCCGCAAGACTCAGCTTGTTGATAGAATGCAATCTGTCCAACTAGATTTCATCTAGTACTACAACCAACCCAAATACCAGTCATTCATTTATTGAATCTATTCCATCTCATGATAAGAGATCTACAACAAATGCTCATCACCAAACTTCATCTTCTCTAAAATTCGCACTTTCTTCACTTCATCTTCTCTCTGAAATTCGCACCTTACTGTGTCAAAGGATCACCGTACCAAAAATCACCAACCACAAGTGCAGATCCACTCATTCATCCATTTTCTCACATCACTCAAATGAGCCAAGCATAGTTGTATTTATACTCTTTCATGCTCAACTCTAGTTTAGTTTTAGGGTCGACTTGTGCCACAAGTTACAACTAGCTTGTCCACTTACTACAACTTTGGGACCACCATTGAACATCAGTCTAGGTCTTCAACTTTAAACCTAGCATCACGCCTATCACCGAAAAGGCCACAATGAGTTCTAACCGTCTTATGCTTTTAACAACCATCTAACCAATTTTCATAAATTGATCACAGGTATGGATCGATTTCCTTTGTATCTACGAATGTTGTAGAAAACAAACTATATAGAGGCGCTTCCTTCAAACCATTTACATGTGACCATATTCACAAAACCATGGGCTTATTAAGTTAAGTAATTTTCCCAACACCTCATGGATTATGTGTTCATAACCCATGACCAGGGGCTGGAACCTAGTCCTCCAATACTTCAACCTTCGGGCGATTTCTCTCTCATCCAATCTTCTGGAGTTTCAACTTCTTAAAGTGGTTACCTCTCACAAGGATTGATCCAATGGTTAGCATGAATCCTGGAACCAAAGCAACGGTCTAGCTTCAATCATTACTTATCCTTCCACCACTTTTTCCAATGGTTGTGACTTAATCAAAGTTTGAGATGGGCGACCACTATTTAATTCAGTACTTCGGGGGTTCAGAGGTCCGGGTAATTGTTGTTCCAATTTCCACCGTAGTTGGTCAGCGTCAAAGTGGCTAGCATGGGAGTGCTCACATCATGTTTTGATCTAACGGTCATGTGAGAATCTAGAGGATCTTATATCAATGGTTAGCATTGACTTTGGCCTTCGTCTTTTCAAATAGTTGTTGTCTTCCCCCGAAGTACAAACTCCCATAATGACGTCACTGTTGACTTGGCACTGGCCGTGTGGATGCCACATGTCACTTAGATTTGTGACTTACATGTACCTAAAATTCCAACTGGACCTAGACACTTGTCACCATCCGATTGCACCATGTGTCCTTACTGACGTGGTCTTGTTGACGTGGATATCCTGATGTGCCACATGTCCTCCTCCTGGATCTAACGGTCGTAGGTTCATCTTAATCCATGATCCAACAACTGTGATTAGTTCTATATCAATGGTCTAGATTCATTTCGGCCTTTGGGACTTTGGGTTATTCGCTTTTCCCACTTCCCAATTCTCTTGTAGTGAGATTCCCCGAATAAACCTCGAGTAACTTGACTTCATCTAACGATCCGTCTTTGACGCGAAAAGATTAACACGATCCAACAATAGTCGGGAATTCATCTATTTAGGATCTCGTGAATCCTTGATCCAATGACTATGATCGTTTCTATATGAATGGTCTAGATTCATTTCGGCCTTCGGGACTTTAGGTTATTCATTCCAAATTCTCAATTATCCCGAAGTGAGATTCCTCGAATAAACCTCAAGAAAATTGAATTCATCTAACGATCCATCTTTGACGTGAAAAGTTTAATGCAATCCAATGGTTGTCAGGATTTTGGCTATTTGGGATCTCGTGAATCCTTGATCCAACAACTGTGATTAGTTCTAGATCAATGGTCTAGATTCATTTTGGCCTTCGAGACTTTGGGTTATTCTTTCCCAATTCTCAATTCTTCTGAAGTGAGATTCCCCGAATAAACCTCGAGTAACTTGACTTCTTCTAACGATCCTTCTTTGACGCAAAAACATTAATACGATCCAACGATTGTCGGGATTTCGGCTATTCAGAATCTCGGGCCTTTGGCCTTTCTTATCTTATCCTTCCATTTTATTTTGATCAGACGGTCAATATAACTCCCGAAATAAATTTTTTCGGAGTGCGTATTGGCACTTTCTGCTTTGATATCTTTTCATAAGTCAAGGAGCTACGAATGTCGGCTTATCCACATTCGTATAGCCAAATATCCTGATGTCCTTACTTTGATATCTTGTTGTCAAGGGTATTTGGCTATTGGTGACTCCGGGGCTCTGGGGTTCCAGTGTAGTGGAAATGATGTCAACCGTAGATCTATTGGCAGGTGACGATCGACAGTCAGTGTTTATTTCGGAACCAAAACTTGTGTGATTGTTAACTTCAACCCTTGCAACGCGCAATGGTTCCTCATCGTTGATCTGCCCTTCCTGAGATCCGACGGTCAAGACTTGATCGGAAGTTGATCTGAAGGTCCTCCTCTGTAACTCCCAGATCTGACGCTCCTCGTTTTTCTTGAAATCTACATTAGTGGACAAGATTTTCCCTCTGTTCTTTTGTAGTTTTACAGTTGGGATTTCAATCCTGATCACATTTCTGCAATGCACTTTCCCTTCTGAGATTTTTGGTAGATTCCTCTGCATGTTGTTCATAAAAACTCATCATCACTCCAATGCTCTTTCCCTTCTGAGATTTTTTGTTTTGTACTTGGATTCTAATTGATTGAGATCATTGATCTGTTGGGAATTTGGTCTCGATCGTGTTTTTGGATTCCGTTGATCTCGTAAAATCTAGTACGCTACCTCTCTTAATCTTTAGGTTGATTCCTCTGGATGTTGTTCATAACAAATCATCATCACATTATAATGACATAGGATGTTGACATCAATGACAATATGTCCAACAGCTTGCACATGCAAATTTTTATCTTTGAGGTTTATATGGATGAAAATGATTGCACATGCAAATGCTTTTAATAAATATGACAGTTGTTGCATTCAATTCTTAATGTCACCATAGCATGCCATCATGGGGTTAGAATCACTCCCCCTAACATAGGAAAACTAAGGAATTACATCAAAGATCACCGTGGAGTAGGATCTTTCAGCTTCTGCACCTCCCAACATTGTCGCCTGCACTGCCATGTCATCTCATCTGTCAAAAGGCGTACATTGTAGTAATTAACAATTAATATATATTTGAATGTGAGAGATCATGACAAGCCAGGGACATGAGAAAGCGTCTTCAAAACTGACTATTAATAGGTTAGCATTTAGCTTCTTCCCTCAATCGGTGTTGTTAACTTCAAAGGCAGTATACGCAACTCGTTGCACTTTACTAAACTTTAATGGTATTATACTTGTATAATAATTCAGCCATTGGTTACAAAATTATGTGGATACATGCAATGATTTTATGATAGGTTCGTTGTCTTCTCTAAGATGAGCTTGGCCTATTATGTTTTTGGCTCATTTCAACAATAGGGTAGGTCCTAGTAAATTTTCTTGGTGAAATTGATATAGCAAAATGGCAAGTTGTTTCATCTATTGATTGAAATTTCAATGATTTGCATCTTTATCTTTTTCTTGAGATTTCATGATTATGTAAATGTTTGGGATAAACCAAAGTCGATAAGTTTATAACATTCACAAAATATAATTGTTACTCGGTGCATGCTAGTGTAGTCCGGTGATCCACACTCCCAACCTCTTGATTTACAAATAGGAATTGGGGAGGGGCTAGGAAAGTGAAACTACTTACAATGTTTGTGAAGAGGAATTCCTAGAACTAGGATAAAAATAAGAAAGTGGATTAGGTCCGGTGAAAAAGCAAAAGGAAGTTCCATTGATATAAATGCAGTAATTATTTTCCTTCCAAAATATCTCCCTAATGACAAGGAAGCTTGTAATACAAAAGTTTGAATGATGTGTATTGCAATGTTATTATGTAAAATCTATGTGAAGGACTATTTGGGTGATGACATACTAAAATTGTAAAATGTGAGATTAAGTGCCTAGGCCCCATCAAGTGAGGGGTGAATTTATGTGTCCATTGTCCAGTTTATTATATGAGTACAAACCCAAGCGATAAAGTATTTTTTAACAACACGTGGGCAAGTTGTGTGGGAACTATGAAAGAGGAATTATGGCATGATCGATTTCTCTTTTCTCGATTGATAGAAAAAACACATGCTTGGAGAGGGAGTGATGCAATAAGGGAAGTACCACTTCATTTTAAATCATGGAAAATGGATCTAGGCATTAATTTTCCATCGACTATATATTGGACACCTTGGTAAGAAAAGGGTTCTACATTCCATCATCTTTGTTTTGCTTTACACTTTTGTTGATGTGTTTTCATGACACCCATCAACTAAGTGATTTTGGTCCATACCTAAACCTATGTATTTCTCAAATGGAGACCAAACTTTTGAAATTTGGAAAGTGTCATATTAACTTCACATATTGATCATGAAGACCCAACAGGTTTTTAATAATTTAGAATCAATTTCAATGTTGTAGTTCTTCTTCATGCAAGGCCAATGGGAATTGTTTCTCTTTTGAACAAAAGAGAATAAAATAAAGGGATACAAAAAATTAAAAAATTCCTTGTTTTCATCCTCTCATTAGATATCCCTGTGTTACCTTCGTCCAACATTTTACGGAATAAAAAACAGAGGTCATATGCCCAAGTTATTGCCAATTTTCTCACATCCTCCACATTTTCGTAACCTGCATTTTCCCTTCACGTTCCTCAAGTTGTACCCCTTAACTCTCCATACTTAGTCAGTTTCAACTCTTTGCAGTGAATTCCATGTATTAACTTCCCATGTTTCTAATACCCCGCACTCCCATCTTCCAAAATACTCCCATACCTAACCAATTCGTGAGTTAAATCCCATGCAGAGAAATCAATGTATTACCCATGTGGAGAACTTGACACTCCCATGCAATGACTTATCCCGCATCACCTTTTCCATGTTCATTTTCCATACTTAGTCAATTTTCAATTCATATCCTATGTAGAGAACTTGACATAGAAGGTTTATCCCCATGACTCGTTTCTCCTCATGGCTCAATCCTCCGCAATACTCCAAAACTTAGTTTATTTTCTACATTTTTTATGCAGAGAATTAATCGTGTTCTTTTTTTGTGGCCAAACACTTAGTTTATTTTCCATTTTTTACTACGTTTTACATGCATAGCCCCTATAATGTTCCTTTTCTCCACATCATCCATCTCATTTGTTATACTAAGTCTCATCCCCTTACCCCCTCCTTTTGCACACCTCCCAATACACACCTATGACAACATGACACATGGAAACCCCTTGACATTTGGACACATGGAAATGAAGTGGACCTATCTCTAAGAAACACTTGGAAGGCATTGGTTGGACATAAATGACTAGGCGATGAGGTGGCGACCAAAAAATACACTATGCACAAGCTACGCAAGGCTCCATGGTTCTCTCTACTTCACACACAAGTAATATGTGGATGCCATTTGTTTATAAACATCATATGGTAACCTTCCCACAATGCATGTGAGATAAATAAGGCGGATTTATAAATCAAGGGCCAAGAATTCACGTGGAAGAATAGAATAACTATTGTTGAGTCCCTGTCTTCTGGAGGCCATAACTTTTGATCCCAATGTCCAAATGGAGCAACAAGAGCTCATTGGAAAGGCAGAGACGTGAGAAAGCTAGAGCTCATTGCATTATAACAATCTTGTGATCAACGTTCTTATTGTTTTGTTATTTATCCATGACCAATCTAGTGTTTGCAAGTTAGTGTTGAAACAGAATAACAGTACATCTTTACAAACTATCCATAAATGACTACGAATCATCATTGGATTTTTCGAATTTTTTTTCACAACAGGCATCAAGGAGATGATAAAAATAGTCACATCTATGTGAACAACCAAAAACAAGTATAAATTATATTTTATATAATTAAACACTATTAATTTTAAATGTAATAAGGTTAAACTTTGAAAGTGGTTTTGAAAATTATAAATCAATTAGAGGTTAAACTAATTTGACTACAAAATGATTACTGTAATATTGTTTAATGTTTTTTGTTTTTTTAAATTGAAACTTACCATTGTATACTGTAATATTGTTTAATGTTTTTTGTTTTTTTTTTTAAATTGAAACTTACCATTGTAACTCTATGTAATTTACTGTAATTGTTTATTTCTACACCCTACAATAATTGAAAGGTACTTTTTTTTCCTTGATGTCCTCTTTGTTAGCACTGAAAGTCACACTTTGACTGCTAAAGTGTAAGCTCATCACCCATTAGAATGTAAAAGATAATTTTGGTTTTGAATAGGTGGATCAACAAGAGAAGAGTAAAAAGGAGGGCATCAGACTGCTACAAATACATTCCATTGGGCATGGAGTCATAACATCCTACAAATCAAAGGCAATCAAGTTGCCTACCAGACAAAAGGCTTATGTGAAGATGGATAGAAGAATAGAAGGTAAAAAAAGAGAAGAATAAACACATAACAGAGATCCTTTATTACCACACATAAAGACATAAACTATGATTAACAAGCAATTACCACAAATCCTTTGCAGCTCATGAATTCATTAACCAAAGGCAGCTTTTGATCTTCAAAATCTGTAAATATTATTCAAGCAAGATGAAAAGATAGAATGATAAAAAAGAACACAAAGTCTGATAAAAAAATCTCATGAATCTCTAATGGTAGAAATGTTAATTACAACAGGCCCTCGGGCTTACAATTGAGCAAACAAACTGCTCCTCTAGATCTCTCCCCTCTTGGATCATGAATCCAACCCTTTTCCTCAAGAGATCTCCTTCCTTAAATATAAAATAACATCCAAATAACCTTAGGAGGTCGAATCCCATCTCCTTCATTGGATTCTAAGCCTTGGAGATAGGTGGCAACAATCAAAGAGACAAAAATCCAACAAACTGCTAATTTTCAGGAATTTGTTGGAAGTCATTAATAAAATGTCTCCACCTCATTGCATGAGGCATTTTTTGGAGATAAATATTAGGTATAGGTGTCCCTTGAAATCTAATTGATCCTTGAGAATCCATTCAAACCCTCCTTGACATGTGGCAACCTCCCAACAAGGTGAATATCAAAACCGTGACCGCTATAGGAAATTAGGTAGCGTCGTTGTAAAACAGTAGGTAGCGCCACTTCTATGTCCAATATCTCTCAAACCATAACACATTTTGAAAAAATGAGAGAGGTTTTTGTTATATGGAATGTTATGAACAAAAACCTCCTCCAGTTTTCAAAAATACCTTCTCAATTGTTCACAGTCCAAGTTTTAAGTTAGTGACTCAAAACTGGTAAAATAACTCTGCACAATTCGTTTTCTGCCAGAATTTAGGTAGTGTCTGCATGTGTGTCTGCGTGCGATTGGGTAATGCAAATCCATGAGTTCTTTTGATGCTTGAACTTGGATATTGGGCATAACCCAATATAATTTCAATTTTCCCCAAAATAAATGAAATATCCCATAACAATTGTATTCATTTGCCAAAATGAATAATGAAGGATTTATGCAAAGTTGAGGCATAAACCAATCTTGTGCTAACACTCTTCATGGTCAAAATAAATATAAATTATATTTTATATAATTAAGAAATATTAGTTTTATATGTATTCGGGTTAAACTTTTGAAAAAAAAAAATTTACTTATAAATTATCAAACTAATTTGACTTTTGAATGATTATTGTAAATTATCAAACTAATTTGACTTTTGAATAATTATTGTAACATTTTTTTTTGTGTCATATGAAGGTATTAAAAATTTATGATAATTATCAAACTAATTTGACTTTTGAATG
Source organism: Picea mariana (assembly GCA_032191745.1). Classification (NCBI taxonomy): domain Eukaryota; kingdom Viridiplantae; phylum Streptophyta; class Pinopsida; order Pinales; family Pinaceae; genus Picea; species Picea mariana. The sequence goes on along the minus strand of JASDQU010374781.1, from coordinate 63,542 downwards.
ATTATTATAAACTATCAAATTAATTTGACTTTTGAATGATTATTGTAACATTTTTTATTGTGTCATATGAAGGTACTAAAAATTGATGATTTTAATGATGATTGATGATGTACCATTATGTAATTTACTATAACTCCTTATTTTTACCAAAAAAAAATTACCTATCCTCTTAATATTAAGGATGACGTTGTATGAAATATAGCTTTTAACAAAAACATGTCCGAAGGTAATATCCCCTTAAAACAAAGATACGATCATAGCTTTGCATAATAAAACACATCTGATTGAGAACCTTCAAATATTGCACCCCTTTGAAGTGTCATCCTTGAATTTGACCGAGTTCAAACTAGGATTATTATAAAACTTTTGCATTCTCAAGGTATTTTTTGTTGTTCGATAAAACTTACCAAGATATGCATATAGTATCAATAGTGAAAGTTGCACAAGTATTTATGAAACTGTGATTGGAGCCAACTTACCAATATAGATATGCATACACTATGTAACACTTCAGTTTTGATCTCCAATGTAGCATTGTATATTTGTAAGTATTATGAATGGTCACGGGCCAAGCGATGTAATATGTAAACATAGTACGTGGAAAATAATAAAATGAAATGCACCACTAGTTGTAGAAGGGTAAGGACAAGAGTAATGGGCGGCTATGATGCCACAAGAGAGGGGGGGGTTTAATGGGGGTTTTGAGGCGTTTTCATATGTCTTTAGTCTTAAGCCATCTTCATCAACCAATTTATTATTTATCCATTTATCCATTTTACTTATTAAGCACTCAATCATTGAATTCATGTAAGAGGTCAAATGAGAAAGTCATCCCACTCGGTTATGACAGTGAGGGTTAAGTGTAATGATCCTTGGGGGGGGAGTAAGAGTCAAGAAAGCATGGGAAAAGAGGAAATCCGAGTAGGGAAAAGGGTAGTTTTTGTAGTTAGCAAGAAGTGAAAAAAACTAGAACAAAGTGTTGTAGAAGAGTGGCTAGCCATAATGGGTATTGAAGACAACTTGTTGAAGTTGGAAATTATGTTGAGAATGAGGTTGTTATGCCTAGGAGTGATTTTTTGTTAAAAAATTACCCAAGAGCAAGTGAGCTTGTTGTGTGAGCACTCTTGTTTCCATTGGATTTCTTGGATCCCTCAATAGAGAGATTCCTAGTTGGTCTGTGTTGAAGCCCTAGAAGGGATGGAGATTGTCTGAGGGATTGTGCTGAAGAGAAGGAAATTGCATCCCTTGGGCTCTGCAAGTTGATGGCGAAGAGAGCTAGGTGGTTCAACTTGCTTTAGAATTAGTTGTGTCACTGTGTTTTTATTGAAGTTTTGAGTCGTTACAATGGAATGAAGACACCCATAGGAGTTTGTACGTCCTTGTAGACTCATAGCCCCCGCTCAGGGGTGGCCTGTTGCAGAGAGAATTGGTGCAACAGAGCCTACAGTTGGGAGGAACATCCTTCGTGTATAGTCAGTTGTGTAAATCATTTTTAAAAGATAAGTGTTTTAATCACTGGGTCATTTACAATTTTAATGCTATGATTGAATGTTGTGTTTATTTTGTATTTTGTAGATATGAATGTTGTTGTGTGTGTTTAATTGTTGTTGTGCATGTTTAAATTAGTTGCATTCATGTGTTTAATTATTAAAGATAATAGCATGAGACTATATGTCATGTTGTACATATATTTTTGCATTATGAATCAATATGTTGGTTGATTTTATAATAACATAACCCAACAAGGGAGTTGGGTGCGTTACAGATTGGTATCAAAGAAAAAAAATCGTAGTATTATGCCTTAGTGAGGATCTAGGGACGTTACAATGTGGTATCGAAGCTTTTGGTTCAAGAATAGACTTGTATGGATCGAGTACTAATGTGGATTTAACAAATCCATTGTTGTGAAGCATTAGTCTATGTCAAATTTGGGGAAAATGGTGAAATTTAGAGTGAAAATTCTCAAATTTTGGGTGAAATATACAAGTCGTTTGGAAAATGGATGTTGAATTGACATTGGCAGGGTTAAGTTCGGCCATGGGAATCTAAGTCTAGAGCTCCCATGGCGGTCGAAAAAGAAAAGAACATTTTTTGGCCAAAAAAGGAAAATCTTGGAAAATTAGTATTTTTTTAGCATTTTGGAAATTTTGGAAATTTTCCATACTTGGTGACGTGGAAGCCATGTGTTAGGTGACGTGGCGGTGGTTACATGGATTTCCAAGGTGGTGAGATTGGGGGTTTTAATTTTAGGGTGATGGAAAGCAGATTAATTCCAAGACTCACAGATGTGAAATGATGAATGCAGGTGCAGGAGAACATGTAGGTGTATTATTCCTCTGCACGACATAAAAAGTGTTTGAAAATTGTCTAAGTCTCAAACTTGAGGAATGCGGGATGTGGGATGCGGATGACATGTAGGTGCACTTTTCCTCTGCATGGGTTTTTGGAAAAAAAACTAAGTCCCAAAGTTACAGAATGTGGGATGCAGGACGCGGATGACATGCAGGTGTGGGAAAATGTGTGGGTGCACTTTTCCTATGCATGGATGTTTGGAAAATAAACTAAATCCTAAACTTGTTGAATACGAGACATGGATGACATGCGAGTGTGGGAGAATGTGTGGGTGCACTTTTCCTCTGCATGGATGTTTGGAAAATAAACTAAATCCCAAACTTTCAAGATGTGGGACACAGATGACATGTAGGTGCACTTTTCCTCTGCATGGATGTTGGAAAATAGACAAAGTCACAAAACTCGTGGAGTGTGGAATGAAAAGTTCATGACATTGGTACGGACAAGGAAAGGTTTTTCCGCTTCCGCAGAAGTAGATCATTTTTCAAAGAGAAGGGAAAAGGAGAAGAGAAGAAGAAAGAAGGAAAGGAAAGGAGAAAATAGACAAGTTTACAAAAAAGTTTGAAGCCAAAAACTTGTTTTGGACATAATAGGAGTATAAAAACTCAAAATTGGACGAAATTTGGTGGGTATGTATACAGTGATGAAGGCTACAAAAGTGTCAGTGAGGACCATGGGTCAATTCTGCTTCAATTCTTCGAAAAATGTTAATTAGTGGCTCTTAAATATTTGGGTTGTGTTGAGTGACCGAGACCCAGATAAAGGAGAAATTTTTATGGAACATACAAAAAGAAGGCATGAAGATACCCAGTTGGGATTTTGGCTAAATTCCAAATGGTTTGGTGTGGAGGTGTGGAAACAGGGGAAAAACACTCTTCTTGACACTTTTTGGCGATTTTTGAAATCTTTAGAGAAGGAAAAGGGACCTTGGATCAAAAATACGGAAAAAAAATATTTAGTCAACATTTTACCTACTCATCAATACATAAAACTTTGTCTCAAGGAATTTTTTGTCAGTTTTTCCCTGTTTGGAAGATAACCATTTTCTACTAAAAATCCTAAGTCTAGAGAAAACACAAAAGTGCAAAGTCATCAATTCCAGATTTATAGAGAATTTGACTGGAGCTTTAGATTCCAAATCTGAAATATTATCGTGTTCACAATCATAAATCCTATTTGCACCAAATATAAAAAAAAAAAAAAATCTGGTTCACACCATATTTTCTTCTACAAGAGGCAAAAGTTAGCCCTTGAGATTTTTTTTGGGTACTAGTGAAACAAGTGCAAAAAGGGGAGAAACTGTTCATTTTAGAGAGCCATAACTTTCAACTCACAAATTAGATTGAAACATAAGTACAACTATCAGAAATCTAATTCATAAGGGAACATGTTTTAAAGCTTGAAATCTTTTATTAGTTTATTAGGACTCTTCGAAGAATCGAGGCAAAAAGGGTTTGTAGCTTAATTAATGACAATTTTATAATATGCTTAACTCTAATAGGTAATTGTTGCATGCACATTTCTTGCAGAATTAGGGGTGCATGCAAAAATATTTGGTTTATATATGAGGACTAGAGATACGGAGGATGCTTAGGGATCTTATATCCATGAGAAGGAGGTCATAGGTTTACATAACAACCTGAGAAATGCAGAGATTGAGTCCAATGGACACAAGGGAAGAGTGGAAACTGTGGAGCTAGTGGAAACTATGAGAAGCTTGTAGAAAGAAGTGGAGAGCTATAGAGAAGAAAATGAAAGTTTGATAAGAGCTCAAGAGGACTAGAATCAAATTAGCATTCAGGTGATACAAAGTTTGAATATGTTCCAAAGACAAATCAATAAATATTCTGCCACAAAACAAGTAGTTAATGCAAGGCAAGTAGCAACATCCAGGTCTCATGATAGGAGGGATGATCACATGGGATCTAGGAAATAAAGGAGTGTTATTAGACACCATCATCATTCACCAGGACACTCAATCAGAAGAGCGCATGCATGTCCAGGGTCACAAATCAACCAAGTGTGTCTCGTGTCAGAAATCAGAGGAGGAGGCATGAGTCAAATATTTTGCAAGGAGAGCTCGGGAAGCTTAAGCCACCATCGTTTGATGCAGAACATAGGAAGGGAGAATATTTTGAATCCTGGTTGTTGGGCGTGAGGAAATATTTCCAACTGTATGATTACTTATCAAACCTAGAGGCAAGGGTCACGATATATCATCTTCAAGGGAAGGCTTTCATGTGGTGGGACTAGCTGAAGTAGGTCAAGAACATTGATGAAAAGACAATTTCTGGCATCAGTTTAAGAGATATTTCCAGTAGTAGTACTTGTCAAAACATTTATTTGATGAGAAAATGCAATAATTCTTTGAGCTCAAGCTAGGAAATGTGACCATGGAGGAGTACGAGAAGAAATTCTTGGAACTTTTAAGATATGTGGATTTCATCGTGGATGAAAATGTTAAAATTCACAGGTTCTTGAGTGGGTTTCCATCATTCTACAATGATTAAATTCAGTTTGATGAGCCTGAGAATTTGGAAGAAGCCATGACAAAAGCTAAGTATTTATATGAGCATAGTAAAGCAAGGCCACCTTTTCAAAAAGCTTGGGATGACAAAAAGAAAGATAAGATGGACTAGAGGAAGAAAGGATTCAAGCCACCTTTCTTTAGAAACAAATCACAATCATATAGGGAAGGGAAGAAAGCACAAAATAAGCTCAATATGAAAGATTCATTAGGGAAAAGGCTAAGACAACAACCCATAAAGTGTTAGGGATGTGAGGGGGACCACATGTATAAATATTGTCTTCATAAAAAAGATAGGATGAGGATTGTGCATAACCTTCAGGAAGTTGATATAATGGAAGACATGGGTAGGATCATGGCAAGAATTTATGCAACCTTGGACAATAAACAAGTAGAAATCCCATGGACAATAAACAAGCATACTATTAATCCCACATGATTGAAGTGGAAGGTAAGATTGCTAATAAAGCCATAGTTATTTTGATTGACTCTAGAGCTAGTCATAGCTATATAGATCTTAATATGGTTGATAGATTTAAATTGGGGAGATGTGAGCATGAAAAGTCTTGGTTGGTTCAGCTAGCACTAGAACTGAGAGAAGAATCAACAAGCTTGTTAAAGATTGTGTAGTGAACTTGAATGGAGTCGGTACTAAGGAAAATTTGAACATCATATCACTTGAGACATATCATTTATTGATTGGTATGGATTGATTGGAAAAACATCATTATATGATAGATTTCTACAACAAGGATTTCACATGTCTGGATGAGGAAAGAAATTCAAGGATAGTTCAAGGTATTCCATGGTCTATATCTGTAGATATTTCAACATTATAGCTGAAAAAATAAGTTTTAGAAAAGGGTGTCAAATATATGCATCCCATATGGACGAACCAACAAAAGACAAGGAGCCAAATCTTTAAGACTATCCAATCTTGAAGGAATATGAATATGCGTTTGCGGAATTTCCAGGATTGCCACCAAAGAGAGATATGGACTTCTCTATTGATTTAATTCCTAGAGCTTCCCATGTGTCTAAGACTCCCTACAGAATGAGCACACCATAACTAAAAGAGTTGTATATGCAACTAGAAGAGTTGTTGAAGAAGGGGTACATACACCCAACCATTTCTCCTCGGGGATCCCTAGTTATTTTTGTGAATAAAAATGGTGGAACTCTGAGGTTATGTATTGACTTCAAACATATGAATAAGGTTAGTAAAGAGCAAGTATCATTTTCCAATGACTAATGTTCTTTTTTATTAGTTGAAGGAAGCAAAGATATTTTGTAAAGTTGACTTGAGATTAGGTTATCATCAAGTAAGAATTTGAGAAGAAGATACTAGCAAGACATCCTTTTGAACAAGCTATGGTCATTATGAGTTTGTAGTGGTGACATTTAGGTTGACAAATGCACCTGCTACTTTTATATGTTTAATGAATGGAGTGTTTAGGGATTACCTGGACAAATTTGTTATTGTCTTCTTGGATGATATTCTTATCTACTCCAAGACAAAGGAGGAGCACGAAAAACATTTGAGAATGGTGCTACAAGTGTTGAGATAAGACTAATTGTATGCCAATATGAGCAAGTGCACTTTTTATCAAAATCAGATCCATTATTTGGGCCACATTATCTGGGAGGATAGCATAGCAGTGGATCTCGAAAAGATTGAAATAATCAAAATTTGGCCAGCACTAAAGAATATTTTAGAAGTTAGATCATTTATGGGTCTAGTTGGTTACTACAAGAGATTCATTGCAGGTTTCTCCAAGATTGCATACCCAATTACTTCATTACAAAAGAAATGCATAACAATCGAATGGACTACCAAGTGCGAGGAGAGTTTTTAGCACTTGAAAGTTTTATTAACCAATGCACCTATCTTAAATATTCCAAATCCAATTGCGGATTTTGTCATGTGCACATATGCATATAAAGCAGGGCTTGTTGGAATCCTTACCCAAAATGGGCATGTAGTTTTCTATGAGTCAAGACAGTTGAAGGAGCATGAGAGAAAGTATGCTACCCATGATTTGGAACTTGCAGCCATTGTTCATGCACTAAAAATGTGGATGCATTATCTCATGGGCATAAAATTTGAGATGAGGATATACTATAGTGGTGTCAAATATTTATTAGGAAAACCAACATTTAATGTTAGACAAACTAGATGGATGGAATTTCTCAATGAATATGACTTTGGCATCAAGCAAATTAATTGGAAAGAGAATAAAGTGGCCGATGCACTCAACAGAAGGGTGCATGAAATGCATGCTCCAACCATAAGAGTGTACAGTTCATATATAAAAGACATAATTTTAGAAGTTGTAACAACAGACCAACATTATGTGCAAATTAAAGAAAGCTTACAATAGAGTAATGCACAACAAAAATTTAAAGATTACAAGTTGGAAGAGGATGGAATCCTTCTATACATGAACAAAATTTATGTTATGTTGTCACGGGCACTACAACCCTCCATTTTCCTTCTTTCCATTACAATTTCCCTTTCAAGAAAATGGAGCCCCTTCTTTTATATGATTTTAAAGACCTTCCAACGGTCTCTCTCTTTACCTCAAGCCTTTTTGGGAAGTCCTACTTACCTTAAGAAGAAACTAGCGAAAGGGAAAACTTGAAAAAAAACAATTTTTGAACAAGCCTAGGAAAATCGACAAAGTTAGTTTTAACTCCTCCGATGTACATCGAAGGATTTCCCTCTAACTCCTTCGATGTACATCAAAGCAATTCGCATCTTCACCTCTGATAACCTTTCCTATTGCATAGTTTCCATTAACTCCTGCATTGGAATCGGAGAAATTTCTTCAAATCTTGTCGATGTGTTTGGAGGACTTTGAGGCAAGTTCTCCAATGAACATTGGAGGACTTCCCACCAAGTTATTTGATATTCACCGGAGGACTTACTCCCAAGTCTTTTGACCATAATGATATTTCCAACTCGTTGATCTATATATACATCGAACGGTATGAACCTTTCATTATCCCGCTAAGAAGTCAAGGTGAAGAGAGAGCTCTCCAGACCAAGAGTACACCGAGTCATCATGTCTGCACTCACATCCTATCAAGATAATCCATGTGCAATTAGGTGTCAAGGCATGTCTTGGCATTTTCTTCTCTCTTGATAGGTTTAGGGTTTTTCCTTTAATATCTTCATGCTTTGTTTTGTTTCCTTCTTTTTTTTTGCTTTTCCATGCTAACCTTTTATTTCTTCCCCTGCTCTATCCCAAGCTCACTCTGCACACATTGTTTACCAAACACTTCCAAACCCCCTTACTTTCACCCTGAAAATATTTACGTGGCCCTATTTCCCCAAACGACATTCAATCTTTTAGGTCACCCCATTAGTCTGTTATAATGAATCCACGAAACCTGTCAAGGCCTCAACCCGAGTCCTTATGTTAAGCTTCAGGCATATGACTGAATATTACTCTCAGTCAAGCTACCGAGTTTGAATGTAAACCCTTTGTCATTTATGAAATTTCCCATCGAGCACGATCTTAGCAATTTCCCCGATTGTATCAGAGGAGTTCTTGTTAACTCCTCTGATACGATCAGAGAAGTTCCAAAAAAATTCCCTGACTCTTTACTACTTAATCAGACCACTTAAGGTTAACTCCTTCGATGCGATCAAAGGAGTTCTAAGAAACTTCACCGACCCTTATCCAAACTCGGACGCTCAAAACATAACTCCTATGATGTATTATCGGAGAAGTTGAAGTTAACTCCTCCAATTCATATCGGAGGAGTTGTCCTCAACTCTGTCAATCGGAGCTAATTCGATGAACTGTATTTATTGCTCGGAAGCCTTAACATGAACTTTCCCGAAACAAAATCGAAGACTCTGACATTAACTCATCCGATGCACATCATACAACCTATTACAAACTCTTATGATGCCTTATAAGCACATTTGTCACCCATTCTTCCTCAAATTTTAACCAAATTACTCAAGCATTGTTACCATCACTTTATCACCGTCAGATGATGATTCTTCACCCAATGACAGCCTCAATAAGTTTTCTATTATTTCAAATTCTTAATCCAACCACATATTATGTGTAAATTTAATCTTCGCACTGAGCTCATTTCATTTATTGTAGGTTCAAGTATATCGCCTCGAAAGAAGACAAAAAGCAAGGTACTTGGGACTCAGGCCTCTTGTAGCGACTAGCAAGCAGAAGGCGAGCCGAAAATAATCAAATCAATGCACAACGATACATCAGGACTTTTGGAGAAGGATCGAGAAATATTGAAGTGGGGAGAATTTTACCACATGTTCAAAAAATCTAAATTCTCTTCTGAGGCTGAATAACCAGATGAACTCCAAGTATTCAAAAATATCAAGAAGTCAGGCATTTTCAGAGTAGCATCACACCCGACAATTTTCCCATGTGTCTATGCCATAACATGGATTTTGAAGAACATCGATGTAATCGACAGGTACGTCTGCAATGTCGGGAAGGATCCCATGGCTTCAGTTAAACCTGAATATATGGCCAAGTGTTACCACATCAAGAAGGGAAGAAAGAAGCTAAATACAAATCTCCTAAGTGATTTTGGGTACATGCCAAAGGACCTGTTTCCCAAGTGGTCCAGAGCCGACAAACAATTCAAATACAGGCCCAAAAGTGAATACCTCACAAGTTCCTTGAGAAGACCCTATCAGTAATTTGTAGTCATGATGTGTAGATTATATGGGGAACCTAACAAATCACAATTCTCACTATCATATATGCCCTTGATATACTATTGCACAAATGAAGGGGTATCATTCAATTGGGTTGACATTCTATCTGAAAATATCACAGTGGCTATCTCTACAGTAAAAGGAGCCTAGCATAGAACATTTCCAAGCTTCCATGTGTCTTCATACCTCATGGATATCATGTGCACAACCCATAAATACCCTAGGATCGGATGGAGTTGGTAGTCATCTGACCTGGTAATTCATGTTTATTGTAAGGTGTTTTGGGAGCACAAGTACCACACAGAATACCAAAATATATGTGAGCACTTTTTGGCCCCTTTATACAAATTCATCTTCTATGCCACCCCTCCTTGCATGACCGATAAATCTATAGAATTCATAAGGAGAATTGGGGATTGGTATCTCAAGAAGCACGACACATATATCAGGGTGTATGGCGCAATGAAACCACCCCATCTACTTCCTCGATTTGTACCTCATAAGCTTGTACATCAGAAGATCACGTACCAAACTATCATACACGGATTTGGAGGAACGTTATATCGACTGAAAAGGGTGATCTATCCACCACTACCACTATATGTTGGTAATTACTTCTTCGAGAACACTAAGCAAGTGCAAGCAAAGTTAAATACCTTGCTTTCTTATCACTTCGGAGAAGAGTGGCACAAAATACATCACCCCGAAAATACTATGAGAGACCACTTCAATAAGATTGGTCTGCCCTGGGAATATACCACAGACATCTGGGAGGAAGAAGAAGTGCACCAGAATTCCCAAACTTATGACGAAGTCATCTTTAACATGTGTGTCCAGGCAAGAGGGAAGATCGCACATGAAGAAAAGGCTAGAGAAGAAACCAAGAAGAAGGCAAAGGAAGAGGAAGTCGAGCAATCACCCCGTATTACCACCTGAATACACTCAGGGTCGACAGAAGAAGTAGAGGAAGTATTGGATGATAAGAAGAGGAGGGATAAAGAGAAAGTCCTAAAAAGGAAGAATGATGCAGTCAGAAAGAAGCGTAAGATCGATGCAGACAGGGCCAAGGCCAAAGCCGAGGAAGAGGCAAAACTTGCAATGGAAAGAGAGGTCAAAAAAAAGGAGCAAGCAACTAGAGAACCAGAAGAAAAAGTTGCAGCAGAACAAGAAGAAAAGGAAGCTAAAGAGGCATCCGAAAAAGTGGTTGAGGCGGAGAGACAACAGAAAAATGTTGAGGATAGAGGGGGTTAAAACAACCCAATGGAAACGGATATCCCCGAAATGTTTACTGTAGACATAGGAATAGACATATCGGGTAGCGACCTAGGACTTGGACTCTGGGAATCGTTCCAACCGAGTGAAGTGCTTGACTTAAGGAGCTTCACCTACAATAGCAAGACAGAAAAAATTGTGCAGGAACATGTGAAGAAAGTGCCAACAATGGAAGGGATGCTTATATTAATTGTCACACACATCCTTGTGATGGTAGATATGAGGTAAAACCCCATAGCAATGGCTACAGTTGGCTCTACATTCATGAATGCTAACGTGGATAACATTTGAAGACTATGTCACAAGAATGAGGAGAAAGAGGCAAGAATCAGAGAACTAGAGGAAAGACTCCAACAAGTAAGAATTGATGAATGCAACCTTCAAAGTTTAAGATCTAGTGCCAAGAAGGCCAGGAGAGAATTAGAAGAATCCATCATAGACATGTATTCTCACCTGCACCTCTTTCAAGAAGAAACTGCTCTAATCATAGAACGAAATAATCAGATACAAACAAAACCGACATAGTACAAAACTATTTGAGAAGGCATCGACAGATGGATAGTTGAAAATCCTAATGCACCTCCAGAATTGTATAGACCATCAAACTCAGACAGAAAAATAGACATGTATGTGCTTAACCATTGTCAATAGGTGGGGAAAAGATTTGATAGGGAGGTTACCAAATCACTAGCAATATGCTCAAGGATACATAAAGCGACGCAGGAATTAATCAAGAGTAGTCGATTACCAAGGCTAGATGAGATTGGGAAGAATCTCATGATAGAAGAGCTAATAGACAAGGTGCATGATAGCACAAATCAAAGAAAGGCAGTGGTAGAGGAAGCCACTACCATCTCGACAAACCTCATAGATCAGCATTTGTTGCAACCAGTAAAACTACATACCATGATACAAGCTTTCATGACGACACTAGAAAAATACATGAGCACCCTTAAGGATAGTATGGCCATGAACAACGCAGCCCCGCAACAACTAATTTACAGAAGGATCAGATCCTTATATGATCAACTAGAAATCTGGACAGCATACATCAGGGACAAAAACCCATGAATGAAGACAAAACAATGGCTTGATGATGTCAACACATGTTTTGTGTTTTGTCTTTTTCTCAACCAACCCCAATTTTGTCATTACAGTGCACTTGTCACTAGGAAGTAGGAAGTTGAACCATTTTGTAACCGCCTCTTCAAGAAGAAGGTAAAGAGTCATCCAATAGTTACTAAGAATTGTAATAAGAGAGAGTAGAGGCTCAGTTTGAAGTGGATTTTTGACTCTTCAAACATTGTCTTTTTCTGAACTATTTTGGGAACACGGTGTCAACTAAAATTGGAGAGTTTTCATGTATTATTGTTGAAACTGCTAATAAGGAGAAGCCATCGGGGCCATCTTTTTATAGAAGGAATTATTTTGTGTGAAACAATCTAATCGGTGACTTATTTCAACTAAAGATGAATGTTGTTCATACATATTGTAAGAATGCTAGTTGTTTATGGATTAATTCTTATGCAATCTGTGTTATTCTACAGTTTTAAGTGTTTCTTCAAATATATTTGTGCTTTGAGATTTATGAGTTGTTAATGTGTTCATTGTTGTAATTTGGACTAATCTTGTTATATGTATTTCCATACACTTGTTTCAGATTCTGCTCTTCTATTCTAGCTATTTGTGTAGGAGTTTATGCAGGATTCGATCTCATTTTTCAGCTCGTCGGTTACTTTAGTGTGCTCCTAGCTAGGATGTTTTAGAATAGATTAGTAACAGATTAGTTTGCTTTTCATATATAGTCTTCATCTACATATTTGCATTGCATATACACTTATCATCCATCCTCATCGTTAAAATGGACCATAACCGGCTAAAACCCCAAAAATAGTATCAATGGCAGTGAGGCCAAATTTCGGATGGGAATCCTAATCCAAATGGTGCATAGTCTAGTTGGGACCGTGTACCGAGGAGTACCCCTTGTTGTTGTTGGGTGAATTTAAACCCATCAATAGAATTGGCGCTAGAAGGAGGGCCATCTTTTATGGCTTATATAAAATATTTACACAATCGAAATTAGTCTTCAGGAACTAATCCCACTTTGTCTTTGTTCCCTCAAGTCGAATCTGAACAAGGAGTTACCTACGAAGGTTGAAAACCTAATTTTGGAAGTGCCTCTGTCAGTCTGAAAACACATATGGAGACTTGGTTTTGCATATCACAGAAGAACTCTATGAAACTCGTAGAATTACACGTGCTTGCGCAAAACTCCTTGGTAAGTTACCAACAACCTCTGATCTTCCTAGGAGGAAAGAAATATGTGTGGAAAGGCCTAAGATAGATCTTGATTTTTATGTAGACTCCATAGACGACGTCATCAAAACTGTTCTACAAGAATTTTCGGGAACCTTTAGTCGAGTAGCACATTTCCTTTTCGAAGTCGAGGACGAACTCGAAGGTGAACACCCAAAAATCACTTTAGAAAAAATAATGGGGGGAAACGGGAACAATAGAGAAGTTATACCTCGTTGGAGGGCCCAAGGTGCTTTGATAAATTCCTTCCAAAATTTGATCCAGATAAACTCAGGTACCCAGAAGACCATTTAAATAACTTCTTCCTAGCGACTCACCTACTAAATGTCCAACATGAAGACGTGGTTTGTAGGCTATTTCCTTATACTTTTTCAAGCAGAGCATCTACTTGGTATTCCAGCCTACCACTCGGTTCTATAACTGAGTGGGATGATTTTGAAATGTTGTTTATCAGGAAATTTGGTGAGAGGAAAATGACTGCATATCTACACAAAGAGTTAGGCTCCATCAAGATGGACACAAAAGAGAGGGTAAAATATTTTAACCAAAGGTTTCTCAATGTCTTAATCAAATTTCCCCATGACATAGCTCTTGCAAATCCTTGGCCATTGAATATTATACAACATTGTTAACTCCTTTCATAGGAATGTTTTTCAAAAGGGATAACAATAACACTTTGGCACTTAACTTTGATGAAGTTGAAATAGTAGAAATAGAAATCTCTTCCTATGAACATCACTCACATACCAAGGAAACCAAAATGGTTGGGAAGATACCTTTGTTGCTAACTAAACCACCCAAAAAGGAACCAAAGGTGTTGGAAAAGGGGTAGACCCAGGGTTCAACGGTTCAAGAATGCACCAACAAAACCCTAACTACCAGCCCTTTCGGCAACACCTGCGAAGCGAGCGAAGTCTCACTCGAGGTAGAGACAGGGGGGTTATAGGACTCAAGTGTCTGTAACTAAGCTGGGACACAAATCTGTGATTATAACACTTTGCAAGGTACTTAGAAGATAACATGCATTAGCTTATCAAATTTATTCACATCGCAGAACAAACCCTAAGGATAGATCGACGCTGTTAAAATGAAAGAATACACGTCGCACTTAGCATCATAAGTTAGATCTAGCACATTCAACATAAATAAATCACTAATCATTCATAGATCTATCTATCATATATAAAAATCAATGCACTAAGCAGATTCACAGCATAAACATCATAGCACAAAGAAAACTATCGACACAGTATATATGTGATTCACCCCAATGTGGGGCTATGTCCACCAACTGCTTCTTCTTCTTTATTAGGCCTCAATCTCTTACATTCATCTACTCATGTGCATTAATCCACAGAGCCAAGCTTCGCACCAGACAGGTGATCTATGCACTAAGCACCAGATCCACCTTCCCAAAATCAGGTCAAGGCACAGATCCAACTCCTCTATTAAGCACGAAGCCTTACGTACATGTTTGTTGATCACTATAATTGCTTAATTAATTTTAAACAACCAAGTGAAACATAAATTATCAACCCAGGGAAGTCTTTTGTTTCAAAGATAACCACGCACAGTATATGCTCAATTCCAAAAGCACTTAGTGTTGTAGTAAAGAAATATATACTATCTATACTTGCTTGAATGAACTGAAGCTCTGAATTAAATCACAGGAAAGCAATCCTCCTATTGCAATTCTTTAAAGTTCAATTTAAGGATCCTGGATTACATTAAAATAACACTGCAATGGGAAAGAACAACTATCTTGCAATCAGAGAACAGGACCCTTACTCTCAAACAGAGACTCAGTACTAACACTCTTTCATGAAAGCAGTGATGCAGAAAACAATTAACTCTATCTAACAGAAAACAAAGCACTTAGTTCCTTTCTGTCTAAGTAGGAGCTTTGAGCCTTACTTCTGTTGTAGCACACTTGTGAGGTTGAGGTCTACAGAGAACAGGGCAGTCTGATTCCTTTCTTTCTGAGCAGGGATCTCTAACCCAGTTTCTGGCTAACACCAAGGAAGGTCTACAGTGAACAAGATGTTTTGGTTCTTTCCTTTCTGAGTAGGAACCCTTAATCCAATCCCTGG